>OU342630.1:41641291-41816022 GCA_910589415.1 Malachius bipustulatus
AATCCAATATTAAAACACGTGCGTTTCTTTTTAAAGGTTGCCCTAGCAACATCAACGTTACTCCAGAAACGATGACTAAATGTTAACTTTTTATTTTTTTTTATTGGAGTACACACTGTTACGTTAAATAAAATTATTAATGACAGACATTTTTTGAAATCCTAATTCAAATATTCAAAAATTTATGATCTTAAGTGTACCAATAATATAAACTATCGTAAAGTATTCGTGGATATCGGGTCTTAAAAACATTCGCGCGTGTTTAATGACCTTAATATCCATTCATATTTTAATATAGTATTTATTATGGGTAACTTGTAATTCTTACCTAGTTAAAAAAAAATTCCTGAGCATTTTTAAATTGAATACCATAAACTAAACTGCTCAACAAATGAAACGTTACATGATCAAATTTGCCCTAACTTTGGCACTGATAAAATTTGGATTGTTTCGAGCAATTCAATTTTTGTTTCGAGGGTTCACTAGTTCAATCCCTTGTTTATCAGTCCGTATGTTTGCAAGAACTTGGTACTTCACACAAAGTTTATATAGGGTGGTAGATAAAACAGTTCAAAATCTCAGAAAGTTCAGCTTGCTCCCATTTGATCAAAGATTTTTCTTTTTAAATTTCAACACAAAGATCATGAAGATGGATCTCATATCTCGAAACGGTTTTCGAATTTTCCGATTATTTCTTTTATTTACAGGGTGATCTCAAAATAACTACTTTTTGGTGTGGCAATGATAACTTTGTTACCCGTGACTCGATTTTCAAAATGTAGGGCTCAATTTAAAGCTAAAGCTTCAAGCAAGAACACGCAAGATTGATAATCGCCTAAGGACAAAAATTGAAAATACAGGGTTGTATTAAAACTAACCCAAACCTGAATGGCTTCCGAAATCTGGTATTAAGGAAAATTTTAAATAAAGTCAAGTTGCTTTCAAACAAACCATTCATTCTGAATACTTCAAGATGTTCTTCGCTTGCATGAGTTAAGAATTGTTGACATAAGAACAAAATTACAACTTCGTGTTTTCGAAGTGAAAATCGTCATTTTTCAAGTTCAAGGCCCTGTACAACGAAAACGGCTGAAGATAGAGAAAAACGGCTTACATGTCCATATTTTACTTTTTCATGTACTATTCTATGGTATAGAAACATTTGTGCTTTCTTTGATTTTTTTATTTGGCGACGCGTGGAGAAATCTCAGAATTTTTCAAATTTTTTATCACCCTGTATAAACATTTTATCTACATAATGGGATAGTACATGAAAAGTTAAAATAGGGACATGTAAGCCGTTTTTCTCTATCTTCAGCCGTTTTCGTTGTACAGGGCCTTGAACTTGAAAAATGACGATTTTCACTTCGAAAACACGAAGTTGTAATTTTGTTCTTATGTCAACAATTCTTAACTCATGCAAGCGAAGAACATCTTGAAGTATTCAGAATGAATGGTTTGTTTGAAAGCAACTTGACTTTATTTAAAATTTTCCTTAATACCAGATTTCGGAAGCCATGCAGGTTTGGGTTAGTTTTAATACAACCCTGTATTTTTAATTTTTGTCCTTAGGCGATTATAAATCTTGCGTGTTCTTGCTTGAAGTTTTAGCTTTAAAATGAGCCCTACATTTTGAAAATCGAGTCACGGGTAACAAAGTTATCATTGCCACACCAAAAAGTAGTTATTTTGAGATCAGCCTGTAAATAAAAGAAATAATCGGAAAATTCGAAAACCGTTTCGAGATATGAGGTCCATCTTCATGATCTTTGTGTTGAAATTTAAAAAGAAAAATCTTTGATCAAATGGGAGCAAGCTGAACTTTCTGAGATTTTGAACTGTTTTATTTACCACCCTATATAAACTTTGTGTGAAGTACCAAGTTCTTGCAAACATACGGCCTGATAAACAAGGGATTGAACTAGTGAACCCTCGAAACAAAAATTGAATTGCTCGAAACAATCCAAATTTTATCAGTGCCAAAGTTAGGGCAAATTTGATCATGTAACGTTTCATTTGTTGAGCAGTTTATAATAAAGAAAACTGAGCTCAAAAAACAACGACAAAATTAAGTGCCATGTAGCGTTTCGGGGCGGATCTAACAACGATTAAAACAATTACTTTAGTTCACTTCACTCTAAATAATAAAACAAAACTACTGTCAAAATTACTTCAGCGGGGTTGTGTAAATTGATATAAAAAAAATCAACCCAATCCACATACTAATTTTGGTGCTACGCCCCAAACGAATAGATGTCTATAGCGAATGTCTAGAATAGCTATATAATAGCAACATTAACGTAACCCCAGAAATGTCAACTTTTTGATTGTTATATGATTGGAGTACTGTTACGTCATATGAAATATCAATAGCAGATATTTGAAAATCTTAATTCAAATATTAAACAATTGATTTATGATTTCAAAATGTACCAATAGTAAAAACTAGCGTAAAATATGAGTGGATAATGGGTCTTAAAAACACTCGCTCTATTTCGAGCACGCGGCGATCGCGTGTGTTTTAAAGACCTTATTATCCACTCTTTAATCCATACTTTAATATTATACAGGGTGTCCCGTATTGTTATGTTCAAAATTCTTGAGCATATAGTAGGCTTAATTTTGAGCCCAAAAAGCCCAAAAGTGACAGGTCTATCTTTATTCGTTACGAAGTTACAGGCCTAAGAAAATTATGACTGGTAAGTAACAAGATTCAACTTTGTAAGCCGCACAAATTGCCACACATGAGTAAACGTCACCGAAATTAACATAACATTAGTAGAGGTTCCCCTGCTCATACGAAATGGCATTAGGATTCAACTAGATGCGGCACCAGCATATTTCGGAATTGGTGTTTGTAACTAAATACCAGAGAGAAATTATTATTTGATCGTATTCAGCAAGCTGGTCAAGAGATAGGTACGCGAAAAAAGACGAGAAAACTGTTACTTCTGCAATAGGCCTCCGAGCACAAGTTTGTATTCAGCAAGGAATAGGACATTTTTAACACATGATAAACTAAAGATTTGGTCAATAAAATAAGTTTTATGTGGTTTTCAAAGTTAAATCTGGTATTTACTAGACATTATTTTCTTAGGCCTCTAACTTCGTAACGAATGCAGATAGACCTGCCACTTTTAGGTTTTTTAGGCTTAGAAATATTTTTTTTTTTTTTTTTTTTTTTTTATTGAAAATGCACATGCACTGCAGGGAAATCCCTATGACGCTCTGGGAGCGGTGCATGAGCGGAGATATCGATTCACGTTGGCCTTGAATCTCTGTAGGTTGAATCCTACTATATGCTCACAAAATTTGAACATAACGATACGGGACACCCTGTATATTTTCCTAATGCATTAAAATTACTGATAGAAAGGTCGAAAGATTCCTCACATTAGTAATATTTCTCGCTGGCTTCCTTTTAGAAAAGTCGTCTCGTATGAGTGGGGGGGGGGAATAGAAGCAAGCGCTGTCCTTTCTCTTCTCGGCGATATTGTTTTATCGATTTTACTTCGAAATTACACGGCTGATACCCGATAAATGAACAAAGAAAAAATTTTTTATTTTAATTTTTTTAACAATGTAAAAACAAAAAATGTAAATTTTCGATGTAGGTACAGCTTAAAAATTTTATATAGTTTGTCCAGCTAGTGTTGTCCTTTGCTGTAACTAACATCATCTCTTAATAATATTAAGATATATACAGGGTGGTCCAACTTAAAACGTCAGGACTTTACCAAACGATAGATAACGTTAAAATAATGCCAGTTTCTCCAATACACTTATAGCCGAGAAAGCTTCCTTTTCAAGATACAGGGTGTTGAAGTTTTGGGGAAAAAAATGTTTTGTGAATATTGTCAAAACGGCTGCTTTAAAAAATTGGAATTTGGCACGCAGCATGAGCTATAAGTATCTTTCATGATTTACGGCTTAAGGAGATAAATTGCGAAAACCAGCGGCGGAGATATGGGTGTGTCATCGCCCCTTAAAAAAAATTGACGCCACTGACGCTATGGTTACTGACAATTGTTACATTAGTTAGGTGTTGTTTATTTCTGTTATTTAATTATTTAAGTAAAAGTTATTTGATTAGAATTTGTCTGTTATTCTTAAAATGACTACGGATATTACCTAAAAAAACCTGAATTATCTCGAAAACGGTGAAAAAATTAGAGAGTACTTTTTTGTTCTAAAAAGCATGGGGCATTGAATAATATTATTAAATTTGTCATAGACTCAATAGCGTCAATTTTTTATTTTTTTTTTGAAAAGGGGCGATGGCACACCCATATCTCCGCCGCTGGTTTTCGCAATTTATCACCATAAGCCGTAAATCATGAAAGATACTTAGCTCATGCTGCGTGCCAAATTTCAAAATTTTTAAAGCAGCCCTTTTGACAATATTCACAAAACATTATTTTTTTCCCAAAACTTCAACGCGCTGTATCTTGAAAAGAAAGCTTTCCCGGCTATAAGTGTATTAGAGAAACTGGCATTATTTTAACGTTATCTATCGTTTGGTAAAGTCCTGACGTTTTAAGTTTGACCACCCTGTATAATATTATTACCGGTGTTAGAAAGAGTAAGATATATTATATCTTACTCCTTCTATAGCATTGTATAACTGTCGAGTTGAATTGTGATGCATTGTAACGAAATCGTTTAAATCGTCGGCAATTCTAAAAAGATGAGTGAGTGAGACGAAAGTACAACTTGCGTCTTCACAGTTCGTTTCGCTTATTCTGTTTCAGTTACTCTGTTCAGAAACTATGTGATAAGATAATATTTACGTTCTGATGACTGGTTAATGACAGTGACGCGCGAAATATACTGATAAGGTCGTTCACTTGTGATTTGAAACGTTTTTAATACTGAATCAGCAGAATTACCTGTGATATTTTTGTGAAATAAATTAACTTATTAGTTGCGTGAATATCCTAAAAATATATTGCTATGTTTATCTAACGTTTTAAATAACTATAAAAAGGATATATTTTTGCAAAAAACTGCAAAAATTGCCACAAAATGCCTGGGAAATGATTGCAATCCTAAGGACTTAATTACAATATTTTTATTGTTTACCTCAGAAAAATAGAGGGTAAATGAATTTCCTATAGAAAGAACATTCAGCTTGCCATACCTGCAATATAAATAGAAGGTAACCGTGCAGCTGATATTACACGTATCTGGTAACATTAATAAATTACCCATGCAGATTAATCTGACCGAGTCTGCCACATGAAACATACGATTCAAACGATGGCGTAATGGTTCAATCAGGCTTAGATTGTATAGGGATTGAATCGGAGATGAGAATCAGAGACGATCGGCAATGAAATCACCCTCTGAGGAATTATTAAAATGTAATCAATCAACTACCGGCTTTAATGAACGGCAAAGCTTTTTAGGAATTACGTCAATGATTAAATAATAATAAACCGGTCGCGCATTATGTGCCCTTTCAGATATGATAAATTGTTTATCTATCATAAAGTCTCAATTATTTTTGATTGCACATGGGTACTGTAATCGATTCGATAACATTCTACAAAAGATGTTGAAAATTAAAATCGTCGTTCCATTCAGTCAATCTATTAAAACTGACACAAACTATTATATTACCTGCACGGGTAACAACAAAGCTTTTCTCAATTACTACAGAAAGGTGATAATGTAACATAATTAACAATAATTTTGAATTGCGTTTGATGTGAGTCTGATAAGTCATTGCTTTTCCCTTAGTGTTAAGTTTTACTTCCAACTACACTTTGATGCTTACTTGAGGATTAAGTTATTTCATCCCTCTCTGCACAAGAGAGGGAGCTTAAGATCGTTATTGTTTCTTCAGTGTATACAGTATCCAGGCATGTAATAGGTATATTGTGCTTCTTAAGCTATACTACTGAACACTGCTCTATATCAAAGGGAACTATAAGTACTAGTTAACACAATATCTACACGTTTTTTGTTATAAGAATCGCTGTAAATGGGAATAATCGCTCGACTTGCGTTATACGCCACATTATCTTATATATCATATTAAACCCTCTCTAATATACATTATCATACCTACTTACTACACGTTGATTAATTTCTAGATAGTCTACCAAGGTCACATGAAAATTCAGCAGTGATGTCAGATCTCGAATTTTGTAGGTGCAATGAGGATGAGGAATCACAGAATAAATAGACATCATTTATTACATCATCAACAATTTTTGTTTATTTGAAAATAAAAAGAATTTAAGGTTTCTTTTTGAATATAACGATGATGTTAATTCATAAAAGGTATTTATAATGAAAAAATAACAAGCACCCAGAGCTGTCCAGTATTTGAAATAAAAGTAATTGGAAAGGTATTTCAAATACTTTCGGTATTTGAAATACTTTATTTCAAATTCTTTTGATTATCGGTATTTGGTATTTGATATTTGAAATCTTTTGGTTGAGTATTTGGATTTGGTATTTGGTTTTCAGAAATTCTGGTATTTCAATTACTTTGCTTGGTATTTCAAATACATTCCGGTATTTCAAATACTTTCTCAGGTAATTCAAATACTACCGGTATTTAAAATACCGGTCATTCAAATAATTTATAAGCATTATATAAGTATTTCAAGAATGAGTACTTTAATTATTCAAAATAGGTACCTAACTCTAACGTATCGATCTAATTCTTTTCTTACATATTTATTATGATTTATTAATCTACAAAGTAAGGGTTGAAAACATAAATTTTATAATTTATTAGTAGTTCCCAATCTACTAGCTATCCCGTAAGTGGCGCATAAACTCTTCAGCATGTTGTTCGGGGGTAATCAGAGAAGCGCAGAAAAATTGTAGATAAAATTTCTCTTGTAAATTGACTGAGATATGACGAGATAAAGTTGACAACTCAACATCTTTAATATTAGAAATTTTGAAACCTTTGTTTTCTTATAATAGAGAATACGCTCTGCTGTTTCAAATGTAAGTGAAAAGTTGTAAGAATACCGCATAAAAAGTCGTTTTCCGATATTTTCACTTGTCAGTTGTTTACGAGATGAATTGCTTTGATAATGTAAAATTGCGATCTTCATTTGTTATTAAGTCATATACATATAATATACTATACATACTACTACTGCATATTATAATACTACTCAATTCAAATTACAATTGTGTTGACCTTTCCTATTTATTTTTCACTGATAACATATAAATCAATCTTAACAAATTATCTGTAGTAATATCACAAGAGAGTGAGAAGGGGGAAATAATTCCACAGATTTTCGAAAAGGTGTTGCCAGGTAATAGACACGAGAGCAAATAGGGCTCGAGTGACTGTTGTCGAATGGCAACAGCTTTGAGAAATTATTCTGTGAAATTATTTTTTTATTTATTGAACTCTCATGTGGTATTCGATTGATTATTTTTTTTCATGGACTGACGATGAACTGAACTGTTTCTCATTCATTTTTACAGTAATTATTTATTATTGTCTTGCAATTGATGACAGAAGTCAAATTGAAAAATAATATTACTATTCAGTAAAAACAAATGACCTACCTCAAATTATTCTCGTGGCAATAATGTAAATAGAAAATTCCCACTATAATAATGTTACGATTGGCTACAACCTGTTAACCATTAAAATGGAGTTTTCCTATTGGTTTATAGAAACAAAATAATCATTTATTTAATATTTTTATCTAAAATCAAGGAGGGAGATAATATTTTTGAATACAGATGTCTCAAATTCAAATGAACAGTCCATATTTGAAATAACTTAAAATTATGTTTTGGGTATTTTAAGTACAATTTGCGGTATTTCAATTACTTATAAAGGATTTCAAATACTTTTAAAGGATTTGAAATACTTTTAAAGGATTTGAAATACTATAAAATATTTGAAATACTTTATTTGCTGTAAATTTCAATTACTTCTGTTGAGTATTTGGTATTTGAAATCTTTTTTATTAAGCGGAGTATTTGGTATTTCACATTGCAAATACCTTATACGGTATTTGGTATTTGATATTTGAAATACTTTCAATGGGTATTTGTAGCAGCTCTGCAAGCACCTATTTGTAAAGAACATTTTATTGGAAAGTTATACACAAATTACAAATAATATAAATTAATGCAAAACTTGACAATTGATAATTTAATATTCAGAGTCATATAATCAGTTTCTTAAATTAATACCTAATTAAAACATTCCACATTTCATAAAATTTATGTTTTCCACATTTCTGCCGTAACACCAGTATGATGTGTGTTTCGCCAAAGAGAAATAACGTCGGTACTCTCATCGCTTAAAGGACGATTGAAGTTCGACTTTGCTATACCCCACACATGTTCGATTGGATTAAAAATGCAATGGTATAGTGGAAGTCGAAGAATTTTGTGTCTATACTGTTCAGCTAGCTAAGGAATCCACTATATACTGCTTTGGTTTCTTTTGTTCCTGTTGTGAAACTAATAAGCATTTTAGTTATATAAAAATCATAAAGTCAATACAAAATATACTTATTCACAATGTCTAGGAGCTGAGCTTTCAGCGAAAAAGGCTCGAAACCAATGTTCTTCCTGCGCAGCGCATTCGTCAATTTGTTGTTTATTTGAAGAAGAAATTGGTGGTTTATTTTCAACTGCACTGTGGTAAGGCGCATTGTCCATAATAATCACAGAAGGTAACTTGGCTTTAACTGGTTTTCGAACCACTTGGTAAACTTTTCATGATTCATCTCTCCATGATAATCTGGATCTTTTGTTGATGAAGAGAAAATCAATTCTGCCCCATCAACAAAACCATTTATCTTACCTGCATGCAAAACTATGTACCTAAATAATGAAAATAAATGATATTATATTTAATGCCTAATTATACATCATTATATAACATATATTATAAGTATTTAAAACACCTTTTGCCTTCTGTCTTCTGTTCAGTTTCTTGACACTGCGTGGGTTTTGATCCTGCCAAGACCTTCCCATTGTGCCGTTTTGAGAGATCCATGATCCATATGTTTCGTCTATATACACAAATTATTAGTAAGATGCCTTCTCTTTTGTAATCTACATATGCGCGTAGGAACTTCACTCTTTTAACAATAATGTGACCTAATTCCAGGAGACCTCGACGTGGATTGTCTTTTTTCCCTTTAAATCCAATTTTCTTTAAGACGCACAAAAGAGAAGATTTTCTGTACTCAAATACTTGTCTTTGAGGACGGTATGTAGAGTATGTAGAGACGGTACCAAAGCGACAATTTCAGAGCTTCAGCTATCCTCTAAATAGTCTAAATCATAATATTTATTACTTGATTTCAGTAGTATTTGAACCTATAAAATAATTTTTATACCTTGCTCACTGATGTTAGGGGTATAATGGCCCCCATTCATTGATTCGTTTCCAAAGTATTCCAATAAATTTGCCACCATCTGCTGTTGCGCTTCTTTACTTATATATTTTGGCATTTTGCTTACTTTTAAAGATAATCTATCACTTTTTAGATAATTCTAATAATTTTTAATTTATTTTATAAAATTAAAAATTAACTCTTAAAACTGACAGACGTAAACAGAACAAAATCAGTTTATTATTTTGGATAGAAAAGTTGACAACAAAGCCAGGGCGATGTTGTGATCGATTATTAAATTTATTGTTTTTGCATCTTCCTAATGTCAAACATTTTCATTTGATCCCTTTAATAACCTTCAAATTCTAACTGTCATTTTTAGTGTCATAATGTTCTACGTTACAACGCAGCGTAAACAAATATGACCTTGGCAGACTATCTAGAAATTAATCAACGTGTACTTGTGTTTTTCATACTGGTGTCTACTAAATCCACTTCAGATTCTCGGAAATTTTTTTTTATAATTGAGTACTCTAATTAGTATATTAATGATACATCTGCTAACGCTTTATGCAAGTATTACTAATAATCAATGAAAAACGATATACAGGGTTATTCACGGTATACGCCACGGAAGATTATGGCCGTGTCTCTGGATTTTAGGATCTTTTTATTTTTGGAGTGGATAGAGACCCGGCAGAGGTATGTTTTAAAATTATATTCATAATGTACAGGGTATCCCAAAAGCATGAAACATATCAAAGTTATGTTTTTTTAAATAGAATGCTCCTATGTTATTGCATTTTTAGATTGTCTGAGAAGAAAAAATAAGATTGGTTTTTACAGTTGGTGTTTGAATTCAAAAGTTTTTGAGTTATAAACAAGTGAAAATCGTCATTTTTCAAGTTCAAGGCCCTGTACAACGAAAACGGTTCAAGATAGAGAAAAACGGCTTACATGTCCCTATTTTAACTTTTCATGTACTATCCTATGGTATAGAAACATTTATACTTTCTTTGATTTTTTTATTTGGCGACGCGTCGAGAAATCTCAGAATTGTTCAAATTTTTTATCACCCTGTATAAACATTTCATCTTCATCATTGGATAGTACATGAAAAGCTAAAATAGGGACATGTAAGCCGTTTTTCTCTATCTTAAGCCGTTTTCCTTGTACAGGGCTTTGAACTTGAAAAATGACGATTTTCACTTGTTTATAACTCACAAACCTCTGAATTTAAACACCAACTGTAAAAGCCAATCTTCTTTTTTCTTCCCAGGCAATCTAAAAATGCAATAACATAGGAGCATTCCATTTAAAAAAACATAACTTTGATATGTTTCATGCTTTTGGGACACCTGCACATTATGAATATAATTTTAAAACGTACCTCTGCCCGGTCTCTATCCACTCCAAAAATAAATAGATCCAAAAATCCAGAGACACGGCCATAAACTTCTGTGGCGTATACCGTGAATAACCCTGTATACAATTATTTATATTTATACCATCTTAACAGAAGTTTAAATGAAGAGTGACTGAAATTCAATACTGTACCTATCACTCAATCCAAGCAGATCAACTACTGTGTTAGCGATCCTGGTCGAGGAAGAATTAATCCCATAGTTGGTTCTATGATATTCAAGGGCAAGCAACGGCTTTAATCGAAGCTGACGAACAGGCCTAAAAAATGTAATCAGTTCAAGAGCTTGTGGACATCTAATCGTCCCGTTCAAAACCTTAAATGCAAACATGACATCTGCGAATCAGTAAGTAGCTCGATAGAGAAAAAACAATAGCTCCATTCCTCTTAGTTATTAGATCCTACCTATGGAAATGTTGAATCTAAAGCTTAAAAATCTTTAAAATCTCCTTTGTACCCCATAATACGATTAATGTGAATATAATAGTATGGGGCCCATACTACAGAACAGTATTCTATGATATAAATGCAACATACTATACAGGGTGTCCCAGCTTATTCGAAGCGGTCTCTGTAGGCCAAACGATTTACTTTTTCAAACAACTTTTTTGAAAATTCAAGTACACCATCACAATGGCTATAATTTAAAATTATTTTGGAGTATACAGAGTATCCCATATGACAGTGGCATATCAAAGTTATGTTTTTGTAAATGGAATGCTCCTATGTAATTGCATTTTTAGATTGTCTGAGAAAAGAAAATAAGATTGGCTTTTACAGTTGGTGTTTAAATTCAGAAGTTTTTGAGTTATAAACAAGTGAAAATCGTCATTTTCCAAGTTCAAGGCCCTGCACAACGAAAACGGCTTAATATGGAGAAAAACGGCTTCATGTCCCTATTTTAACTTTTATGTACAATCCTATGGTGTAGATACATTTGTACTTTTTTGGATTTTTTTATTTGGCGACGCGTGGAGAAATCTCAGAATTTTTCAGATTTTTTATCACCCTGTATAAACATGGCATCTACATCATAGGATAGTACATGAAAAGTTAAAATAGGGACATGTAAGCCGTTTTTCTCTATCTTCAGCCGTTTTCGTTATACAGGGCTTTGAACTTGAAGAATGACGATTTTCACTTGTTTATAACCCAGGTCCGGTTGCACAAACGTTAATTACAGATCTGCCAGATAATTACTCATTTTAAAATGCCCTGTATTATCAAAATGTTGATTTGATATTTCTGGAAATAAATTCTACTCCCTTTTAGAAGAGTTAATGACTGATAAAAAATAAAAGATCATTCAAAATATTCATCCTATTTTCAAAATCGCAATTAAAAATCAGTAATTATTATCTGACAAATCTTTAATTAACGTTTGTGCAACTGGGCCAAAAGCTTCTGAATTTAAACACCAACTGTAAAAGCCAATCTTATTTTCTCTTCTCAGACAATCTAAAAATGCAATAACATTATAGGAGCATTCCATTTAAAAAAACATAACTTTGATATGCCACTGTCATATGGGATACTCTGTATACTCCAAAATAATTTTAAATTATGGCCATTGTGATCCTGTACTTGAATTTTCAAAATTTTTTGGAAAAAATCCATCGTTTGCCCTACAGAGACCGCTTCGAATAAGCTGGGACACCTGTATAATGATATAAGTATAAATGCAACGTACAATACTCTCTCTAAAGGCCCAGTTACACGGTGCGTGGTTCGGCGAACCACAGAACTGGTGGTTCGCAGAGACTCGCACTTTAGCGAACCAGGGGTGGTCACACAGTTCGTGACTCTTTAATTTTATTTCGCAATCGGTTCGTCTAGACAGCATGGAACCTAGTTTGTTATATTGGAAGCAAGTTTTATAATGAAATCGTAATTGATTCCGGGCTGTTGTTGCCGTGGTCCATAGAGATTTGCTCCGAACGTTTCGTCTACAGCTGCGGTAGACATCATCAGCGGTTAGGTTTAGACAGCTGGACATAATCATGTCCAGCTGTGGACATGACTGAGCAGCTGAGAGAGCGCTACTATTTATAGGATGACGGTCTGGTGACGTCATACCCCCTCCGCTAGCTATCTCCACTGTAGCAACAGCCGGTCTCTCCAATGATGTTATAGATTTCTGAATCAGACGATTACTTTTTTGGGTGTAACTTAACGTCGGATACTAAATCCTCCGCAGTTTCATTCCTTCCTCCTGCCTTTTGAAATTATTTGGATGCTTATTAGTTTCAATAGACCAACGATGTAAACGGGTGTATATAGTGTAGTGGATAGCGATTTTCGTTTCTTCAAAGCAAATGACATCATGATCCTGAAGTACTAAACGCAACGTCAACACCCGCGTGACCGAACATAAGAGAAACTGGCGGCTGGGCCAGATAGACAAGTCAGCTATCGCGGAGTACGCCGTGCTTCAGGATCACCATGCCATTTGCTTTGTAAATTTATAAACATCCAAGAACGAAACTACGGATGATTTGGTATCCGGCGTTACATCTGATCCAAATAAGTCCTCGTCTGACTGAGGAATCTATGACATCATCGGAGAGACCGGCCATTGCTCTAGGGTGGAGATAGCTAGTGGAGGGAGAATGACGTCACCAGACCATCACCCTATAAATAGAAGCGCTCTCCCAACTGTCACGTCAGTTATCAGTGTTCGGAGAAAATTTCCATGGACCACGGCAAAAGTGCGCGGAATATCAATTACGGTTATAGCATTAAAAAGCATTATACGAAGACTTGCTACCAAAACACCTAATTATCGAAGATCACAATTTAATTTCCGCCTGCATGCAATACAAGACACAATTATGGCATAAAATAAATTGCAAACTGAGCATTGGTTCGCGATATGGCGAACCAGCACGAACCGACGACAAATCTGCACGAACCTATCGGTTCGCCTGCTTTGTTCTGTGCAAATTTACCGACTCCCGATGGATACGGCAAACCACACACCATGAACCGCGAGCCCATAGGAGTGCAATTTATAAAATTGATCTGGTTGTCCTGTAAACGTAACTCTAATTCTGATAGCCGTCTATCAGATAATAATAGAGACTTACAGCGGGTATTATAAAGGCCCATTAACGGGCATATTTCTGTGGCCGTTTCTGAAGAAGGTATGAACTCTGTATGGAAAATATTTCAATTTTGCCATTTTTGGCATAAAAAGGATAACAAAAATGTCAACAAAAGTCATTTTTTGACGTCGATATTAGCTTCAAAAACGAGGCTTAAATTAGCATATTAGCATAAACGAGCCTGCTAACTTAATGAGCTTTTATGATGTCCGCTGTATATCATTCATGTTCTTAGATAGTTTAATTTGGAGTCGAGGCATACTCCGAGGTCTCTGATCTCTGTCACAGATTCAATTTTTGTTTTTTTAGTAAGATGATTTATGTGGGGAAAGCTTTCTAGTAAACGTGATATGCTTACACACACTGATATTTAGCTCAAGACAATTTTCGGTGCACCATCCGACGAGATCATCGAGATCTCTTTGAAACGCAAACTCAATACACAGAACACATCAGAATATCGTGCAATCATTCGCAAAGAGTGAGAAGCGTGAGTGGGGCACATTTAATATTATTTATATACTTATACTCATGAGAACAATATTGGACCTAAGTGAGTTCTCTGACCAATACAGTTGAAACATCAATAGGGGGTGATCTGAAGACATTTATAGTCACTATCTGTGACCTATTAAGCAGAAAATATTTAATACAGGATAATAACGGATCGCCTATAATACCATACTGGCCTAAAGTTTACGTACCAATTATATCGATAGGCAAGCGGTCAAATGCCTTCTTTATGTCAGGATTACACAGTCGACGAAGAACCCACCTTCAATACAATCATTTTCATAATTTGTAAAAACAAATAGATTTGATTTGGTAGATCTGCCCGAAGATCTGCCTGTTCCTCTATAATGATATCCTCAACGTGAGCTGTCAATATTTTTGACAAAAGATGATCAAATATTTTAACAAAATTATTATTAATCGATATAAGCCTATAATTATTAGAGATCACGGCTCTACTGTCTATATTATATACCATCTTATATAGTAATTTTGGAAATTCTCCAAATCGTATACACCTATTGAATATGCATTGGTTTCAAAATATTAGCAGCACAGCTTTTTATAAAAAAATATTGTTAGTTCAAATCCAATCCACAACATCTACCAGACCAATAGTATTAGATATTTCAATGAAGCTTATTTCACAAGTGGACAAGGTATCAGATGGAAACATAGAGCTGTTAAGTACAGTTTGCTATGTCACACTTTGAATGTATACAGGTGTCAATTTCAAAACTTGTCATCCCTGAATTCTCCCTTGAAAAATGTTTCTCCAAGAAATTGGGAAATATTTTTCAAGGCAGAATTCAGAGGTGGCAAATTTTCAAATTGAAGCCCTGTATAATTCGATTTAAAAAACTTAAAAAAAAGAAACCCGAAGGACGAGTCCAGGCGGGATCTGTCGCAATATCTAGGTCTTGACTAACTTGTTACGATATCTTAATTATAGGGAGGTTAATTACGACCTATAATAGGCATATATCGCAGGGTAATCTATATGGTTGAAGTTTATTTCAATATATTATCTTTAAGTTAATTGTTGATCCTATTACGTACCTGTGACCTTACCCAAAACCTATAGAGCAGCTGCCCGATAGTTGGAGGACAATATCTTGAACCTGGCTGTATAAGAATAGCGGATGAAAACTGGAAAAAGTTCTTGGGCGCACATTTTCAGTAGCGAAAAGTAGCTAAGAAGATATTTGGTCTCGGCCACAAACTTTGTTGACGGAAAGAGAACTAACAGAATTATCAGTTCTATTTTATTTTTTTTACTTGCTAACCCTTAATTTAATTCATGATAATTTGTAACGGACACTAGGGAACATTAATATCTTCCCCTCTAAGAATTTGACAGGGTAGAGTAATTCGTTGTAAATGGGTAAGTGGTGAGAAGGCCGTATATTTGAAGTTTTTGTTAATCTACTTGGCAAGTTGAAATAGGTTAGCTACACATAACAATAGCAATAATTGTTTTCGGTATTTAATTGTTGGGAAGAAAAGAAAACGTTCAAAGAATCTAAAATGATCGACCTTTACTGAGATGTGAGTGATGTTACCTAACTTTGTCTCTAGAATTGGAAATCAATTATATTAGGTTAGCTTATATAGCAAGAATAGCAAGAAATAGGGTTTATTCAGACAATGAAAGTGTCTTCGTCTGGCATTGCACCATTTTTGTTGATTTTTTAATAACATCAATTATTATTCCTGTTACCTACCTGCAATCGTTAGGTACCGATGGCAGTGGCTCACTTTTACATTACTTATAGGCCCGTATTCATCAATAAATATAACCCCTGGGGTTATATTTTGGAACATGTTATTGGTCTAAAACTCGTAGCGTTCGTAGGTTTAGAGCATTAGACCAATCAGCTGTCAGAAAATTCAAAATATAACCCCAGAGTTATATTTTGAAGTTTGATGAATACGGACATTAGTCCAAAAACGTTTACGAAATTTAGTCTAGTACAGCGTACAGCAAGTAATAATCTAAAGGCGTACAAGCAAAAGCAACAACTTTTGATAATCGATTTCAGTCGAACTCTCAACGATAGCGGAGTGAATATCGTAAATATTGGATTAACCTAGCAGCTTGGGACTTATGATATGGGTATTGTGTAACACGACATGCGGGGAATCCTGCAATCGAGCATGTATACTGGCTCTTATACATGGTTTTATATTCCATATGTCGATCTTCTCGATTCGTGAGGATACGTCTAGCGGGAATACTGCATCACTGCAAGCTGTTTCTATTCCAATGAGACAAGGTATCCTTAGAGTATGTATATGTCGCAAGAAGCATATTATAAATTCTGACGTATTATAAAACATTCATTAGTCATCTATATTTTTATGTAGCCACGGTATGAATGTAGGTATACATCGTAAACAAAAATGACTTTGAGCTTGAACATCTTTGAGTCAGCTCTCCCCGCTGAGCTATCAGTGAGCTGTCACTACCCTTTCTTTTGTCTTGTGACGAACTCCGGCTTCTGGGAATCTTCACGGTTACGGTTACGTCGGTGTTACCACGGGTTGCTCGGGCGCCAGCTTTTTTCTGGAGGTGTGCTCCCCCGGGGAATTCTTCTCGCTAATTTGTATTCCCAATTACCTGAGGTCACATAAAACGATACGTTGCCGTATCTTGGTCCCTAGGATAGCTCAGTGAAGAAGAGAGGAAAGCCAGGGGTCGTTTGAAGTTATCGCCGGTACAATGGTGTTCGGGAGAGCGGTCTTTAGGCGCCCCCTCGAAGAAATGCCGGGCTTCCCTTAAAAGAGCGGAGCTGCAAGCGAGTTGATGCGAGATCGGTGCTGGTGCTGGCGGTAGTCGGTCGAGATACCTACCTACGTATTCCTGCCGGCGGTCTGTGCCGTTGCGCTCGGCTCGCCGGGCGGTTGGAGCGTCAGATACACGGTACTGGTGTTGGTGCTGGGGCCGACGGTAGGCACAGATGAGCGAGGCTTATTTATGAGAATGCGGTGGTGCGGGGATCTCGGGATATGGCAGGTTCATTAAATAAAATATAATTATGAGGATCGGTGTGAAATAATGATGAACTCGTTCAGGTATAATTAATAACAAGGCTTTATTTACATAAAATAATATTATTTCGAATAATAAATTAATGTTAACGCAATTTGAGAAAAATAAATTAATATCCCTCGGAATAGTAAAATAACGGTGATTAAATGCAAAAAATGAACAATGAAATTAATATAATACACTTCCCTAACCCAAATAATTATGGAGGGTGACTTAATGCTCTGAAGGGCTGCGGTAAAAATCAAGCTTTATCGGGGATCAACGGTCATGAGCGAGTGAATGAGATCAACGGGGCTAATTTGACAAAATAGTAATTGAATTCCTAGGACTAGATGCCTCTAATTGGGATATGGTTACCTAACTACACGGATTATGGTGCGGGGGTGTGGTGAGAGATCTGGGAGAGTCGGTTATGATGGAAATCAATTAGGTACGGGGTTAATCGCCGGTCTCAGCTTCCCAGTCACAGGGGGAACCGCTTTTACTGCCTATCTTACGTCTAGAAGTACTAGCGGACCTTTCTATGACCTTCGAGGGTGGCGATGGGCGTCGGGAATAACCGGAGAGTGGGTATGAACAGGATTAGGATGTCTACGGTGAATTATTAGAATCAAATCGGGCACCTACCTCGGTTTCGGTTGATCGGCGGTTATAAGTTGTACTGGGGCTCTTTAAACACTTTACTTCTGGTTCACAGCGGGACTCTATTCTAGTTCAACGGTTCGGCAACTAGCGGGAACGTCGTCGGAGAAAAAGAGAGAGGCTGAGCGTTAAAAATGCGCCCGTATTTATACTCTCCCTATCTTATTTTTCGGTGGCTATCGCGGAGAAAAAATGGTAATCGGCGTTTTTACGTTGACTCTGGTTGATTACTGTCATGAATTGACTCTAAAATGCACCGAATTAGGTACCACTAAAATTTGCGAATGCATAAAAAATCTCAAAACTTCGTGAATTCTAACAACAACCGGGCTTATCTATAAAATTTAATGCGTCTTTAATTTTACAGGATTGATCGGAAATAATTATTATTGGGTTTTCATAAAATTAAATCTATTTCTAATTGCTAATTATTGTAAAATGAAGGCGAAATTACACGACTTCATTACATCACCCCTCCCTCGGTAAAACGAAAGCCACCGGTTTTCGTTTTGACTGCAAAGAAATGAAATTACTGCGGGGTTGATCTCCTAACTCTCATAACTACTGGTCAACGGATAGACCCTAATTAACGCGAATAAACTCAGCCCATCAGAACATATCACAATTCACCCTTACCCTTGACTTAATTCATCGACGGCGGGTCCTCTTCATTTCCCGAGCCGGGCTGTGCTCGTTGTGGGCCGTCTCACGGCCTGGTACGACGTATAAGCGTCGGTTGAGGCGCCTGTCTCGGAGATTCCGCGACGATGCACGGCCTGGCGTGCGCAGAAGGGGCACTGGACTGCCTTGTCGGCCGTGCTGACGGCGGCCAGCTGTCGCGTAGGTGAACCCCCCGTCCGGCGGCTCCTTGTGGCTCCATCTTGCGTCTTCTGGCGCCGGGATGGCGCTGATCCGGCAGAACAGGGGCAGTTCCGGGACAGCACACCCTCTCGTCGACACCGTGAGCAGAACAGCTTGGCAACTCCACCACAGGCGCTCCGGTAGTGGCCTATGTCCCCGCAGCGCCAGCAGAGCACGGCGTCCCTTTTGGATGCGGTTCGAGACTGCCGCACCTCCTCTCGGTGGACATCTGTCTTCGGCGGCGGCGGCGGACCTCCCTCGGTTGACGTCTTGCGTGTTCCCGGCGGAGAATAACATACCGGCGGTCCGGGCTCGGGAGACGGGGTGTCGGTGAATGTGCAGCTGATCGACGGAGGAGTTCTGAATTCATATGTCAATTCGAACTCGGAGTCGGACATCCTGGTACCTCGGTATTTCGGTTTGTCGATAGCAGAACGGGACAAAAAATCATCCATATCGTTAGATGCCCCTTTAATGCGGTGACTGGCCACGTCGGTGGTGCCACGTACCTTCGCAAATTCGGCCATCTGCCTCTTTGGAAATTCTCCCAGCTGGCAACGCTGTTGCGGAGAAAAATCACCGGCTAGCGCCGGCTCTAGCGCTGTAGGCGCCGGCTCTGGCGCAGTAGGCGCCATATCGGTCGACTGCGCTGCTGCTACAGAAGCGCCTAGTATGGGCGAGGTGCTTGCCGGTTGTCTCCGGGCCACCTTCGAGCGGACGCGGGGTCGGTTGTGTCGCCTGCGAGGCTCCGTCGGCTGATCGCCGAGCACAGGCTTCTTTTCCGCGTTAGGCACAACAGCAGTACTTGAACGTCGGACCCTGCCCTGGCGTAGCTGACTCAGGACGGCGGCAGGCGCAGCTACCATTCTCGATCGGCGAGGTTTGCTACGTTTCCGGCCGGTGAGCGGGCGGTCATGGGTTCCATCGACGGCGTTGGCGGGTCGGAACGGTGCGGCGGTCTCGCCGGTCGGTAGTTGATGGTGCTGGTGTTTTTGAGCGGTAACTGCGCGGTTGCCAGACGTCGCTATAAGTCCTGATTCGGCCGTGTGAAATTGGGTGACGCCGCTCGCCTTCCGACGGTCGTTTCCCATCGGTGGGGCGCGGAGAGGATACCTTTGGCCTTTGATACGCGCCTCTCGCGTACCCAGGTCCAGCGAAAAATCGGTGCAGCCCAATGTGTCCATACCTAGGACTAGGTCCACCGGCGACGTCGGCAATGCCAGGCCTGCTACCTGCAACTTCTCTTGGCCGATGATTAGGTCTAGCAGGAACGTCTCTCGGATCGGCACCGAGGTGCCGTCGGCGACTCGTGCCGATGTCCCTTGGTACTTGCGGACGCGGACTCCGTTCTCTCGGCAATGTTGTATCACCCTCTGGCCTATGAATGAGCGGGTCGCCCCGGTGTCGATGAGCGCCTCGAACTCTTTCCCCTTTATGCTCACAATCAAGAACGGTCTGGTTTCTGGATCTAAGCTGTTGGTGGCGGCGGTACCGGGGGTAGCTATGGGGGCGGCGGCGACGACGGGGGCGGCGACTATATGGGCGGCGGCGGCGGTGTCGATGGGGGCGGCGGTGGCGGTGGTGGCGGCGGTGTTGTTGGCGGTAATGTCAATGGGGGTGGCGGTGGCGGCGGCGGTGACGGCGGCGGCGGGGGCTTTTCGGTTATTCGGGGCGGGTATCCGTTGTATCGGCGTGTTTACCCGCCCCGCACCTCGTTTCCCGGATGCGGACAGTCGCACTTCCTGGACAATATTCCGGGCCGCTCGCAACGGGAGCAGAACAGCTTCGGTTGTCCCGTACACTGGCTGCGGTAGTGGCCAGCCTCTCCGCAGCGCCAGCAGATCGCTCGGGAGTTGTCTCGACCTAGGGTAGGCGGGGTGAATCGCACGATCTCCTTCACTGCGGGCACAACGGCGGTTTCGCTGGCCTCGATCGCCCGCCGAGGTGGTGAAGGCGTCCGTTGTAGGCGGCTGCGCGGTCGCCATTCTTCCCTTGTCCATCGGGAGCGGTTGGTGGCGGCGGTGTCGGGGGCGGCGGTGTCGGGGGCGGCTGCGACAGGGGCGGCGATGCTGTGGGCGGCGGAGCGGAGCTCGGCCAGGACGTCTTGTGCGGTTTTGGCGTCCTCCATCAAGGCTCGGACGTCTTCGTATCTCCGGCTCCAGAGCAGCTGTTTGAGTTCGGGCCTGAGGTTCCGCTTAACCCAGTCGAGCTCGCGATGAGGCGAGATGGCTCCGTGACGCCTACACAGCGTCTGCATCGCGGTGATATACTGGAGCACATCTTCGCAGGGCCCCTGGACACGGTGGCTGATCTCGGTCTCCAGGTGGAACAAATAATCGTTCCTCTGAAAATAACTACGGAACGCTTGGATAAAGCCGGACCACGTCGTCATCACCATCGAGTTGTTGCGGTACCATGCTAAACACTCGTCTTCTAATAGGAGGGGCATGGCGTGGAGCATGCGTGCTCCACTCACCCCGTATATCTCCCGGAGTTCTTCCAACCTTTCCAGGAAGTCGGCGGCGTCGCTTCGGCCGTCGTATCTCAGGTTCCATGACGTCACATTCGGTGGTTCCATTGGTTCGGCTGTGCTTCGGGCCGGTTGTCCACCAGCGGGGACGTGAAGGGGGAGCGTATAGAACGTCGAAGTAGGAGGAGTGAGCGGCCGCATGCTGGGTGGCGGAAGCATGGTCGGGGGCGGCGGCGGTTGACTGGCCGGTGCGGTCCCCGTGAAGTGATGCGTCGATGCGGAGGTCGGTACGCACGTCTTCGTGACGGGCGGCGGAAGAATGGTCGGGGGCGGCGGCGGTTGACTGGCTGGTGCGGTCCAGGTGAGGGGATATGTCGCTGCTGATGCCGGTACAAACTTGGGAGCCGTCCACGTTGTCACAGTTGGCGTCATGACGGTTGCCGATACCGGAGGGGCGGCGTGCTCGGGGGCGGTGGTCTCGCTCTTAGCCGGGGGGTTCGGACGGGACCCCGTGAGCGACTTGAACCACCCTGACAACAGCCGACGTTTCTCCTCGACGGTCCCTTCGTGTGGGCGACCCAACTTCGCCAACTCTCGGTCCAACTCGTCCTTTTTCAGCTTGTAGATCCATGAAGTGCGGATTTCCGGGGCTTCGGGATCAGCCAGGCAATTGAACGGGTCGGATTCGGAGCTGGTTCCAACGGTGGTCCCACAGGCGCCTAGTTGGTCTTCCTCTCCTTCGTTCTTCGACATCTCCGACGGACTTTATTATTACCTTTCAAAAAAAATAAAAGGCGAAGACAAGCGGATGAGACGGGTGAAAGAAATCGGGCTCCACCAATGATCGGATAAACTATTACGGTACTGGTTGA
This sequence comes from Malachius bipustulatus, assembly GCA_910589415.1. Lineage (NCBI taxonomy): Eukaryota > Metazoa > Arthropoda > Insecta > Coleoptera > Melyridae > Malachius > Malachius bipustulatus. The sequence goes on from OU342630.1 coordinate 41,663,573, forward strand.
CTTCAAAAACGGCAAAAAACGGAAACTTCTTCAGGTCTCTGCTCTATGTCTTCAGAATCTTCAGGTCTGCTCTGTTTTTGAAAACTTCATGTCCCTGCTCGGGCGCCAGAGTTTATGTGACGAACTCCGGCTTCTGGGAATCTTCACGGTTACGGTTACGTCGGTGTTACCACGGGTTGCTCGGGCGCCAGCTTTTTTCTGGAGGTGTGCTCCCCCGGGGAATTCTTCTCGCTAATTTGTATTCCCAATTACCTGAGGTCACATAAAACGATACGTTGCCGTATCTTGGTCCCTAGGATAGCTCAGTGAAGAAGAGAGGAAAGCCAGGGGTCGTTTGAAGTTATCGCCGGTACAATGGTGTTCGGGAGAGCGGTCTTTAGGCGCCCCCTCGAAGAAATGCCGGGCTTCCCTTAAAAGAGCGGAGCTGCAAGCGAGTTGATGCGAGATCGGTGCTGGTGCTGGCGGTAGTCGGTCGAGATACCTACCTACGTATTCCTGCCGGCGGTCTGTGCCGTTGCGCTCGGCTCGCCGGGCGGTTGGAGCGTCAGATACACGGTACTGGTGTTGGTGCTGGGGCCGACGGTAGGCACAGATGAGCGAGGCTTATTTATGAGAATGCGGTGGTGCGGGGATCTCGGGATATGGCAGGTTCATTAAATAAAATATAATTATGAGGATCGGTGTGAAATAATGATGAACTCGTTCAGGTATAATTAATAACAAGGCTTTATTTACATAAAATAATATTATTTCGAATAATAAATTAATGTTAACGCAATTTGAGAAAAATAAATTAATATCCCTCGGAATAGTAAAATAACGGTGATTAAATGCAAAAAATGAACAATGAAATTAATATAATACACTTCCCTAACCCAAATAATTATGGAGGGTGACTTAATGCTCTGAAGGGCTGCGGTAAAAATCAAGCTTTATCGGGGATCAACGGTCATGAGCGAGTGAATGAGATCAACGGGGCTAATTTGACAAAATAGTAATTGAATTCCTAGGACTAGATGCCTCTAACTGGGATATGGTTACCTAACTACACGGATTATGGTGCGGGGGTGTGGTGAGAGATCTGGGAGAGTCGGTTATGATGGAAATCAATTAGGTACGGGGTTAATCGCCGGTCTCAGCTTCCCAGTCACAGGGGGAACCGCTTTTACTGCCTATCTTACGTCTAGAAGTACTACCGGACCTTTCTATGACCTTCGAGGGTGGCGATGGGCGTCGGGAATAACCGGAGAGTGGGTATGAACAGGATTAGGATGTCTACGGTGAATTATTAGAATCAAATCGGGCACCTACCTCGGTTTCGGTTGATCGGCGGTTATAAGTTGTACTGGGGCTCTTTAAACACTTTACTTCTGGTTCACAGCGGGACTCTATTCTAGTTCAACGGTTCGGCAACTAGCGGGAACGTCGTCGGAGAAAAAGAGAGAGGCTGAGCGTTAAAAATGCGCCCGTATTTATACTCTCCCTATCTTATTTTTCGGTGGCTATCGCGGAGAAAAAATGGTAATCGGCGTTTTTACGTTGACTCTGGTTGATTACTGTCATGAATTGACTCTAAAATGCACCGAATTAGGTACCACTAAAATTTGCGAATGCATAAAAAATCTCAAAACTTCGTGAATTCTAACAACAACCGGGCTTATCTATAAAATTTAATGCGTCTTTAATTTTACAGGATTGATCGGAAATAATTATTATTGGGTTTTCATAAAATTAAATCTATTTCTAATTGCTAATTATTGTAAAATGAAGGCGAAATTACACGACTTCATTACAGTCTTAAAACGCTACCAACCGGTCACGAGGATTGTTTCAAACCACAATAAAACTGGTTAAAGCGTTTTAGTTTGTGATGTCATTACTTTAACACAAAAATGCAATGTTTGAAACCAGAACGCAGCTGGTTTAACATGCTGCATCAGTAAAAAACGACCTTACTTACTTACCTAGAAGTTAAATCAATAATTATCTAAAGCGTTCTTTCTTGTTTAAAAACATTCTACTTGACATAATAATATGCCATAACTAAAAGGCAGTCACTGATAATTATTGTTCTTTTTTCGATAAGGATATAAAATGACTTGCTTTGAAAATATAATATGGAAATAATTTCTCAAGAACATAAACAATCAAGTTGGAAAATTTGTAATTGTCTTAAAATCAAGGTATGTATATGTCGTTTTGATATATGTATTATGCCTTCCTTGCAAGTACTTCACAGCTCAGTGGAGCGCACAGTTTCCTGTTTTGACCCAGTGCCAAAGAGGGGCTTTTGTTTTCTCCCTTTTGTTATTTAAGAGGTTTGTCGATATCTCCAATGCTCCTCCAATCTCTTTTATTTTAATATTCTTGGTTAATATTGATCCGACTCTCTGTGAATTTCGTTAAAACCGAGGTCCCTGCTTTGTTTTTGACGCAATTTATCGAATCGCCAATTTGGATAACAAAGATCTGGCAAATGAATTTAGCAAAGCGGTTTATTCGTTATGTTCAGGAAAAGTTTTTCGAATCCTGAACCAGGCTAATAAGATTTATTTGTCTTTAAGTGAAGTATCAGAGGAGATTTATTTAACTTTTCTGCAGTTGGAATATTTGGTACTTGAAAGGTCAACAATCCGATATAGCACTTTATAACTATCCATTGTTTTTTGTTGATGTTTTCTAAACTTAGTGAATTTTAAGTGGCATTAATTAAACAGTATATCATCTGCAAGGAAGATTAGGTATGCATTAAATTTCTTAAACTGTTACTTTAATCCGCCATATCCACATGTCACACTTTAACATAAATAACATGCTAAGCAATTATTAAATTTACCAGCAACAAGATATAATTTATATTCATTTATTTCTGCTAAAATATCTAACAAGTAACTATCTATTTTAGTATACATAAACTGTAGTCAACTTGGATTGTTTCTGTACATATAGCAAATAAGGGTTGACATTTAGTCCCATTCCATTACATAAGCCGCCGTTTCTCTTTCAATAGGGATACTTACTCGCTGCTTGAAGAAAAGTTTGGATCTAGGTTAACCCGAAATATATTGAATTTTACCACCTTGAACGTTTATAAAAGTTATAGCTTCTTCTTTCTATGGTCCAAATGTTTCCATGGCGAATGGAATGAAAAGATAGTTTTGTTCAGTTAAACTTTTATACTTGTCGACGTTTTTCCGTGACACATAAATAGTTATTCAACTCGCTGCACCTGAAGATTTATTTAAATAAGATGGGACAAGTTAGTCTTTCCAGATTGCATTCCGAAATAAGAATTTGGGTTTTCCAGGAAATAGTCGCCGTTCCGTCTACTCGTGCTTCATCGTCTACATGCTTACGTCGTCAGCTAGTTCGAAGACTGCAGGTATTTTCAAGGATTCCAATGTACGTTATATGACGTTATTCATTTTGATGCTGACGGTTTTAAAATGAAGGTTTAAAGTGACGTTATAAAATAAACAATAGGTACCTATGTAAAATACTTCTCTTCTTAATTATAAGCTAGTCACAACAATAACTTCAAAAACGTGTAAGTACAATAATACATTTTACAGTAGACTGCTTACATGAACAAAATTTACATCCCTCAATTAATCAAACTATACATGACCACGTAGAAGCTATATAGTATCGGGTGATTCACAAAATTTTTCATCGACTAGTGCCTTGGAAAAAATGAAGCATGTCTGCCAGTCTGTCAGATAAAATATTGGTAGGTTTGCTCAGGTGCAATGAGCTCAGACATGACTGCAATGATAGCTATCTCTCTCTTCCAAGGCACTAGTTGATGAAAAATTGTGTGGATCACACGATATAATTATGATAAATCTTTAAAGAAACTTAAGTTTTAAGCTTAAGCACAAAGCTGACGAAAGCTTCTTTTCTTCCATCGGGAGATTTCCAAAATTATTTTCAAAGTGCAAAACCAATTTTATCAGTTTTATTATACTGGTGCACTTAAATAATAAAATGTACCTACCCAGACTAATCATCTCTTCTTCATAATTCTCAGATAATCGGATATAAGTACAGATCGAAAGGACTATCTTATCGGATGATTTAGGAGTGAGAGGTTCTAGAAAGAGAACGAAAATCACCCCACGACCTAATCTGTTTTGGTAGATTAATGCCCGTATTCACAAACGATAATTTCCTAAATAATTACGTAATTATTTAAATGAGTGAGATGGAGATATACAGTTTTTTTGCAATAGAATGAGATGGAGATAATTGATTACGTAATTATTTTGGAAATTATCGTTTGTGAATACGGGCATCTGTGTAATAAATTTTGGTGTAATGAATTTTGTAAAATGTATTGAAATTTATAGGTACTTGACATTTATATTTTATTATGTTAGTGACAGTTAATTATTGCAACCGCAATAATAATTAACAAAAGCTAATTAACAAAATGGCAAATTTTGATAGCCTAGTTGCTAATAAAACGCTTTCCAGCCAAAGTAGTGAAATTATTAATAACGTATACACCGTGTTGCATAGGAAAGGAGACATAGGGAATACGTGTAAAGAATATTTCAACAATACTTTGAGAATAAATGATATCCTTCAAAAATACAGTTCCCTTGGAATTTACTAGGTTACCTAGAATACTATACAGTTTCCTACGAAACTATGAGCTTTGAAACGAGTTTTTAAGGAGTGGCTTGGATCCTTAATAATATTCACTGTAGCGTTTTCCCTATGTTACCTTTCCTATGCAACACAGTGTATAAATATTTTCTTGATGAATCTAAAAATAGTCGTCGGATTTTGCTAATTAATAAAAAACGGGTTGCTGCTGCAACTTTATGCACAGTTCAAATGATAGTAATAATGAAAACAAGAAAAATCGTCGATGGCCAAACTAATAAATTTAGTTTTCCTGGTAAAAAAAAAGAACTAAATTAGCAACAAAAACCAACTTGAATGACTTTGATCATTAAGTATTTACTAACTGCGTCGAATTATACACCTTTTCATACAACCGAAAAAATAACTCCAACGGTCAAGAATCACTGCAAAATTTACCGAATATAACGAGTACAATGGATCAAGGGGACGTGAGAAAGGTTATCCATAGACTGGGCTTTCGATGGAGAAATACAAGATCTAATAGAAAAAGTTTGATGCAATAGCAAGAAATACGATATTTGCGTTTTCAGTTTCTAAGGAGGATGAGAAATTATAGAGCCGAAGGTAGAAATGTAATGTAGGTACCTACATGAATTAAACATAATATATGAATAAAAAATCAAAAAGTCAAATAAAAGACAAAATCACTAGGTTTTATGTTTCACTATATTAAACAATTAAGTCTTACAGCTGTTTCGGACTCTCGTCCTTCTTCAGAGACAGTAAAAATATCAAAATCTTTTGATATCAAAATCTTTTGATATTTTTACTGTCTCTGAAGAAGGACGAGAGTCCGAAACAGCTGTAAGACTTAATTGTTTAATATAGTGAAACATAAAACCTAGTGATTTTGTCTTTTATTTTACTTTTTGATTTTTTATGCATAATGTTTCACCGAGTGATAAGTGACGAATCAATTAATAATATTCTTCTCACGTTCATCAAAAAGTGTGTGGAGTGACGCCGGTGGAGACAGTTTGACACAATCCGTCTCCAAATGACAACTGATGGTAATCATTCACGCCGGTAGAGAAACTGGTTTTATTCCTTTTGCTTACATGCGATCTAAGACGAAGTGTGGAGGCGATCACGACGATATGAATTATTCTAACTACAAAAAATGGATGGCTCTGCTTCAAGAAAATTAGATGTGCAACAGTGGTTGCAACAAATGCAAATACCATTTGATAGGGATTTCCATAAAATAGAATTGTATAGCCTCATTTAGATCGAATAAACCAAATTTCAAGACCTACGAAATTAATTATATTATAATAATTAAAATTATGGACAATTCTGGATGTTTTGCGACTTCCTCCTTACCACTCAGATCTCAATCCTATCGAGTTGGTTTAGAAATATCTACCAAAGTTTTGGAAATGCACAGAATTTATGTGACGAGTTATTTTTTCGTTTGTATGAATATTTTATGATATGATTCGACGCAGTCATTGATTAGTCATTCAAAATTGTTTTTGTCGCTAATTTAGTTTTCCTTTACCTGGAAAACTAAAATTATTAGTTTGGCAATCGATGATTTTTCTTGTTTCCACCGATATCCCGTTTTCCAACCCGTTTTTGTATTTGATTAATTGGCAAAATAGAACCACTATTTTAAGGTTCATCAAGAAAATAATTATATAACTTATAATTAATTTCACGGCATTATTGGCCGGAAAGCGTTTTAATAGCAACTTGACTATTAAAATTAACCATTTCAAAAGCTTTCACTACGTTTGTTATTACCCTTGGTTTTGTGAAGTAGTGTTCCAATGACGCAAGCTAGTCAAAACCAACCTAATTCTTCGTTGGTTTTTCTTACGAGTGCTGTATATTTAGTATGCTAGTTCTAGGTCAAGGGTGTAACGTATAACATCTTAAACTATAATCAGTTTAATAAACTATTGCGAATCACTCTAACTATAAACTCTTTTAAACTACAAACTACCTACCTATAAGCTGCAAAATACGCAAGGTTTGTTCATAATTATTATACAGAGTGATCAGTAACTCGCGCATTCAGAGCATGCTGTGGTAAACTTTTCTTACTGCAGTGTTGTAAATTCTTTTTTTCCATATACATATATGATCGTTTCTATAAAAATAAAAAAGGCATCACTGCACTGAACATGTGAATAAGTTCGGGCTAGATGGTATTTTTATTATTTTTATTTCCAAAGCAACGAAGGCATTTGAATATTTTATATTCAATTATAAGTTGAGTTTAGGCGGTTGCCAAACTTCAAATTTCGTTCAGATTTAGGTATGTTATCAATTTCCAACATTCTCAGTTCCTCTGTAAAGAAGTTTTGTGAAAAAAAATTGATGAATTATATGGTATCTGGTATCCGTTCCATACATTACAGTAACCTGAATTTTTCATTAATTTTAATCACGGTAATTGAAAAAATTTTCTTTAAACTCGGATGAGGGAAACTCTGTAACTTGAAAACCAACCATTGGATTCAATTTATTTTTGTAGAATATCCTTAATATTAATGGGCTCTATATCGCCCTGTATATTCGGAGTGCGCGAGTTACTGATCATCCTGTATATATTATAAGAGATATTTTACAAAATTTATTATGCCCTAATCAGATATAAAGAGTGATTTTTGTTTACCGAAAAATAGCTTCTTTCGGAATTATTGTAAAAATCGTAAAACGGCTTTAACTTGATGGTCTTAAGTCTCAACGCTCAAAATCATATCTTAAGTTTTTGAATACCTTTTTTTCCAATAAATAAATGTTTAATAAATGGATAAAGGATGTAGATTTTTTTTTAATTTAATTTTTTTAATTCTTCTAACAGTATGCATGTATTGCAAGTTTCCCCAACTACTACAGAGTTCCACGGGGAATCTGTGCGTAGGTACTTGGAGGGAAAGGACGTTGTGGAAAGTAATGCGTCTGCAGCCGTCTTTTTATTGGGAACTTGCCGATATTTATCTGGTGTCACGAAGGAAAACTGCAGAAAGCCTGCGCTAGTAGTGCCAATTCGAAAATACCTCGAGTCTCCCGGTCACGTTAGACGCCTAAATAATTATAATAATTATTATTCAAGACTCAGAGACAGAGAGCCAGCCGTTGCGAGAAGCGCTCACCCATCCAACCACTAACCAGCCGAGACGTTGCTGTACCCGCACCGGCGACCAACCACGCAGGCATCCAACTTCACTGCTACCGTGATGGTATTTCAATTTCAATTTTTTTTGTGACAACTACTAATTTGGTTATTGTAATGGACAATGAAAAATTCAAATTATTCCTTTACAAAAATCAACTGTAAAAAATTTTTGAAAATAAATTTATTTTAAATGTATCAAAAAATAAAAGCCAGTCTTGCATTAAAATCATTGAAAGTATAGTAATGTGACATTGATATAATATTATCAATTTTGTCTCTGATAAATAACAGTGATTGTCGATGAATTGGTGGGTATAAATGGTCAACTTTAACTTTAATCTTGAGATTGTATGAATAAGAATTTTTAAGTAAATTTTAAATAGAGTTCTGACGACACTGGTATGCTTACCCGCTGTTACCCGAAACCGTAACAAATCTAAAAGACGACTCTCGAGTGAAAGTCGTTCAGAACATGCTTCCAGTGACAACAAATTATTACTGCACATCATATCCTGGCCCAAGATAAATTCTGTCAGCTGCATAAGTCCCAGTTTTATTTGAATAATATATTTCGTATTCTGAAATGATGTACATTTAAAAGAGTTAGTGTCTCTCCTAAAACGTATTCCTCCTAAATGTCTCACTAAATATTATGATATACCGCAAAATGCATTGTTGCTACTTCCAGATAAGTTTTCTAAAAAGCATCGTCAACTGATTTGCTATAAGTAGCATAATTTCATAATGAGTTATGGGACAGGCAGTGCAGTAAATTATTTTTATCCATACGAAAAACTTTGATCATAAATTTTTCATAAAACAGCGCCATAATTATTAAGATCAGGTAAAATTTCAAAATAAAAAGAAATTGTTAAATTTTTTTTAATTGGTTAAATTTCAGTGGATGCGATTCTCTTCAAAATACGTAGGTAATGAAAAATCTCATATGCCATATGCGAATAATAACGAAGACAAATATTTTGCCGACTTTTAGTTGACAGATCGTTTTTAACTTTGGCTACTTACTATCGGAGTCAAATAAAATGATCATTGTTGATAAGAAGATTTCTATTTGCGAACAGAGTATTCACGTTTATACGGAATTTGAAGATTAATTGTATTATTAAAAGGGTAAAGGTATTGAGGGAAGGGATTATGTTCCACAAGCAGCTTGGCTTCAAGGACCTTTTCGCTGGCCAACAAGGACCCACTGGCCAATATACCACCCTATAGGATTGCATTTTATATTTACTATGTCATTTAGAATATTTTTTCTGAAATATAGTGGGGACCGAGCCAGGATAGAACCCACGATCTTTGGCTCCGTCGCCAGCGGTCTTCACCACTGCACCACGGAGTCACAAATAACGGTCCCATGCAGTATTAATTTGTTGATTTTAAATTTCCATGAAAATTGATTTTGATTATCCTTCTCAAAATCCTGATTTGAATCATCCATGATGCTTAAATCTGGTGAATAATGGAAAATGAATTTTCTCGGGATGTCCTCCAGAAACGGAAATAGATTTTTTCCTTTAAAAAGGAGGGTCTTAATTAGGTATGTAAGACGAAGCCCTAGTGAGGGGATATCATTTGCAGACCAGAACCACCCCCAACTTCTGGATCCTTATAACTAAAAAAAATCAGAGTTCCCATTAAAAATGTCAAAGTCACCCCCACCCCCTGCCTAAAGATTGGGGTTGGTGCAGGTCTGCGAATGATATTCCCCTCAAAACCAAACAACTTCTGCCCCCTACAATTTTTCTTCCAAGCAATTGTCGGGTCATGAAAAATTAATCAAAGTCTCGATAAAGCCGTTTTTGTCTTGCATGTTTAGGGGATGGCGAATTTGAAAAAAAAAAAATCATACAAAAGGTTTTGCCACCACGCTGAATCTGAATGTGCACTAAAAAATGAGGTTTCCTATTTAAATAGTCAAACTCACCGCGACCCCTGTGCAGGGGGTGAGGATGGGTGTGGCTCTTGTGTGCAAACGATGTCCCCTCAAAACCAAACAACTTTTGACCAAAACTTATTCGGAGAATGTTGCCCCTCTCCAATAATTCCGAAAATAGATTAAAACGGATCACCCAGTATAGGTTCTTATGTTTCCTGTTCATAGTAGTGACAGTTTTGTTCTCCTCGACCTCTTCCTTCCTTGATGGCTCCTATTGTCTTAACATAAGAACGTGAAATTTGTCGAATTGGAAGATCCGTTCGCTTGGTTCAGTGCTATAGAAGTTGTTAACAATAATGGAATAAATTCATGGAAGGTTTTTGTTCTTTCATTAATCTAGCCCCTTACTATTGATGAACTTTGCAAACAACTTTCCCGGATAATGCTAAGGGAAAGTCAAATTCATAACAAAGCGTGAAGCATAGCCGCAGATCGAGGCACTCGCAATTAATATCTTGGTAGCAAGTAGTATTATTTATGGAAAGATTTTAAAGTAAGTACTTCATATCTTCGTTAGGTACAAATTTTAACGAAACTATTTACATTTAGGTAGGTAGATATGACCGATATTTAATAGATTTTTTGAGTTCCCTATATGAATGAAATGTGCTTGACTACATTCAGGTTCGTGAAGAATCTATCAAAACATAATCAAAAACGTTTACTTGATTATTTGTAACAAAATAATGAAATTATGGTTGATTAATATACTTCCGTTTTACTTGATAGGGGCGTGTCTGTAAAATACAGTTTTGAGACAATTTTAATTTGAGATTCCTCAATATGCCATTCTTAACGTTCGGGACAGCGGATCGATTTTCATAGCATGTCAATGCTTTATCGCAAGTTTTATTATACAGGTGTTTCATTAATCAGTGCAGAAAATTCAGCTGGGAGATTCCTTGCTGAATTTTAAAGGGAGTTTGTCATAGAAAAATTTCTTAAAGCCTCCCCTAAGAAGTTACATCCCCTTAAAGTAGGGTAAAAAATTCACATTTATCGATTTTTTTCTCAAATGGCTTGAAATAAAAAAAGACGGTTCGGTATTCGAATACTACTACCAGGAAGCCTCCATAATTACATAATTTTATCCACCCTTGTTCTCTGCAAGGGTGTGACCCTTGCAGATAACCCTAAAAGTTTTTTTTCCAGAACTGTTTTCCTAATTGTTTTTTTTATTCATTAAATTCACACTTTGGAGGGCCAGTTCAATTGAAAAAAGTTTGCCTGTTAAAAATTTCACGCAAACTCAATACCACTGAAGAAATAAAATAAGGGCATGTATTCAAGAAACTGGTGCCCATTTTGAGCACTGTCTTAAACAAAATATTGTTAATTTAGTTATATATGATTTGTTTATTGTTCATTATTTTTTTTTGTGTTATTGAATGTTTATTTATTTCTATAAATATTTTACACATTTTGCATATTTACATATTTTTATAAATATGTATGTAAAATCACAATTATTTATAATTTATGTAAGTCCGCTTATTTTATTTCTTTAGTGGAAAAGTTTCCGTGAAATTTTTTTGAGACAATTTTTTTCAATTCAACTAGTCCTCCAAAGTGAAGATGACAACGAAACAATATTTGTCATTTGTCAACCGTTAGTTTTTTACCTAATTTATTACCTACTGACAGTTGCGACTCTGCTATATTTGTATGCTTAGGTTACTTGTTTGAATTATGACGATTGCGAATTTTTGTTTACAAATTAGGTTATAATTTTTTAACGAAAAAAGAATTTTTTTCCTTCACAACATTTGTTCAGAAAAATCAGGCATTTTTATACATACAGTCAAAAAGTCTCAATAAACATTGTTCCGCAAATTGACTGTTTAAAAGATACGGAGGATTTTTCCAATTATTTTAACATTTTACGTCATGTAGGAACAAGCGATGGAAAGTGTAAACAAAACCAAAATAAAACAAGTTACCTAGATAGGATGTTCCCTCCTCCCATTTCCAAGCAGGCACGATATGTCAGCTAATTTGATACTGGAATAAACATTCATAGCAATAATTTATACAGGGTGTCCCGTATCGTTATGTTCAAAATTCTTGAGCATATAGTAGGCTTAATTTTGAGCCCAAAAAACCCAAAAGTGACAGGTCTATCTTTATTCGTTACGAAGTTACAGGCCTAAGAAAATTATGAAATAAAAATAAAAATAAAAATAAAAAGGCACGGTGGGTTAGGCTTGCGCCATAGGATACACCCCGGCCACCATAATGCATGCCAAAAATGAGTGCAGTGCCCCCCGGTGTGCATGAAGTAGGTTAAACCCCTACTAGGCGTTGCTTAGTAGGCAACGCCTAGTATGGGAAAATGACGCTTCAGTTTACTAATATGGAAAAATGTGCAAAATCCACTTAAAATGAACCTTACTCACTCCCATTTAGGAACCTATTTTCAATTTTTTTCTGTCGGTTTTTGTTTTATTACAATACGGCTGAGACATCGAGTTTCGCTTACCCTGTACAATAATAAATTTGAAAATATCAAGGGTTCTAGATACTACTCTTTGACTTATTGTTGATTCTGTGTTAAATTCACAGATTAATACTTCATTTCATTCTCCTTTATTATTTCTTTCTTCGCTGACTTTACTACATAATATACGTTAGCATTCTTTGGTGTAAACTTAATTCGGAGTAACGAATCGGTGGTACATGCCTGCAATTCCTTTGAAATGTGGCTGTTGTCTGTTAGCAGATAGCATGCGATATTCAAGATGCATCTGCCGTGTTTCTATCTCAGAATCCGTAAATGAAGTGCATGTGAGCATTTCCTAGTTTTAAAATTGAAGAGGGATTCCTATAAGTAGGTACCTAAAAAGGCTATTGCCCGTATTCACAAACGATAATTACCAAATAATTACGTAATCAGTTATCTCCATCTCATTCTATTGCCAAAAAACTGCATCTCTCCATCTCACTCATTTAATTAATTACGTAATTATTTCGGAAATTATCGTTTGTGAATACGGACATATGTGTCTATTTCACTGTAAGTGAATATCAATGTGATGATTAACTACAGTGCTAATGATTCATTTCAATAAACATTAAATACCTAATATTTAAAGGGGGGAGTTTCACTTCTGAAGTTAATTTATTGAAAAACCGTATATTTGGAAATTGATACATATACGAGGACTGTTCAGATAATAACCGAACATTGTTAATTACGTACCAACAGAAATATTTCGTGATATTCGATTCAAAGTTCAATCATTACAATGGACTGAAAGGTTCCCCAAGATCTAAAAAAAGCACCCCAGTCTCAATATCAGAGTGATGGTCACTGTTTGTCAACTTCAAATAAACCCATCAAATAAAATTCGTTACAGACCTTATAAAGGTGCCAAATTACGCTGTCCAGGAATTCTTCCAGAAATGGAAATGCACCGCTGAGAAATTTATGTGAATAGGGCAGGGGAGTAGGTATACTTTGAAAGGGACAAGGATCAGTAATCCGTAAAATTAATAATAAAGTTTAAAAACGTAAAGTTTGGTTATTTTGTGTACAATCCTTGTATGAAAAAAGCTCCTCCTTGTAAGGAGGGCTTAATGTAAACATCGATTGCTCTTATTAATGTATAACTATTGCACTCATCTTAGAGAAAGCGTTCGGCTAGTAAAGTCCTATATAATTGGCTACCTTATGTATTAAAATGTTTATAAGCAACCCGCAGTTTGAAATTCTATAAATACAACGACAGGGGAAATTAAATATAAAATCTGATTATTGCATTTTAATGGAGAAATAATTTAATCATTTATACAATTATAACACATTATAATTTATAAACTAATCAGATTTATTCATAGCTTTTGTCATCACAAAGCTTTTGATCTTTCATATTTTAACTCTGGTAATTAGGAAAAAGGGGAAATATTGTACATACAGGGTTAAAACTTGTAAGTTGGTCATAGGAATTTAACATGCAAATTCAGTTTTGTGCAAATAATATCTCCAGGCTTACCTCTAGAACAAAATGTGTTTGTTCTTTTGTTTTGTTCTAACTTTTGACAATAGTGAAATAAACTTAATTAAGTAGCTACGTTTGATTTTGAATAGATTAATATTAATGCAGAGATATAAAAATAAGAATCTGCATTCAGTGCATTTTATAGTGATGTGTGGTGCTATTCTTCTACTTAGCTTTCAATAAAATCTTGAAAGTAATTTAAATTAAATTTGTCAAGTTTTACCTAAATGATATTATTATAGTTGGACCAGAGATATACCGAAACGACTTCTGTCATTTTATCAATTTTTTGATTATTGAAATATTGTTGAAGTCATAAATTATGACAGTTTAACAATTAGATCATTTCGTTATATCTCTTGGTCGACAATGTATACGTAATTCAGTAATGACAACAATCCACAGACCTCAATAAAATGGCATATTAGAAAGTTAATGGGAATTTCTTTTTGATTTTTTCACGATATTACTGAAGTATTTTAACTCAATTTAGGCTCGTTAAATACAAATTGTTATCATCAAAAATTATTTCCTCTATAATGTTTCGCTAAATTTAAACCTGGAGATATTATTTGCACAAAACTGAATTTGGATGTAACACTCCTATGACCCACTTACAACTTTCTGGTCTGTATAAACCTACGTTATTTGAGCTCTCTCGTTGTAAGAAATATATTTTGATTGAAGTGTAATGTTGGAAGATGGATGATAAATAAAACACTGGCTTGGACATAGTTTTCAGCTCCTTGAGGGCACTGAAAACTTTCCTTAGCAATCAATGACAGGGTGCTCGATTTGTTAATAAGTAAAATGGGTTAATTATTAGTTAATTCCAATATAAGTGTTGTGTAACTGTAAATACATTATTTGGGCTTGCCCGTAAATGTAAATACTTAAATAAAAATAAATAAAAAATAAATAAATACTATTTAAAAATTCCACTGTATACTGCGATGAATAGTACCAATGTTACACGTGTTTCGCAGCTTTTAAAGTAGCATCTTCAGTAGGCAGAGATTCTACAAAGTAAGGGTTGAAAACATAAATTTTAAGTGTAATGTTGTGAAATAAGTATTCTACTGAGAAATTCAAGAAGATAATCAAAATTGGTTGGTTTACAAAAAATAAAACATAATTTATAAAGCTCATAAAGCTCAAAAATTATGAAATTGTAATTTTTTTGCAATGTTCAAGGCAGTTACCATATTTCAAAAGCCAGGCCCATAATGTATTGTACACATTATATTATATTGTATAATAATTTTAAACACTATATTTATTGTATAAAAACTGCTGTGGGTCGTCTTCTCCGATGAGACCATCGACAGAGTTTGGGGGGATTTGAGTTAACAACTGAAACTTAATTTTTTGACTCATTTCCAAACTGGGTGATTGAGGGATATATTGTTCAACGTCCATTCTGCCTGATTCACGTATCACAAACTATTCCGAGTGAAATTTTGATTTACATCGTAATCCATTGAATCATTTATACTCTAAGTATCGATCATAGAGGATAGTTCCATTTTTATGCGAGGCCACATCACGCCTGAAGGGTTCAGCGGGAGTGGGAGAACTAAAGCAGGGTCAGATAACACGGATGCACTAGACAGCAAACGGCAATATTCTCCGTCATGAATTCCATAGAAAATATATGGGTTTTTGTATCCAAAGCAATTTCAATTTATCGTCAAATCAATAATCCGCTAATTAGATCAGATCAATGCACAAAGAGTTTTTACATTACCTATTGCAGAGAAGGAATATGGCATTCGGATTACTAGTATTTCACTTTTGTTTGCTGTCGTCACGTTATTTTCTAATAATAAAATTGATGTTTTCCACCCTTACTTTGTAGTATCTCTCCATAATATGTATAATATATCCAATAAATAACAATTATTTAATACTGTTTTCCTACAGAGTAACATCCCAAGGAAGCACAAAATGGAATTTGTTTTCATTAGTATAAGTTCTTAAATTTATTAAATTTGTTAAATCCTCTTAAACTTATTTGACACATACGTGTTTTAGGTTAAGCCAGATTCAGATTCAGTAACATTGTATAACTTTGCAATATACCTCTGCTATACAATAACTTTTGTTTAAAAACACAGTCGTGTCCACACTTAGTTCAGTCAAAAAAAAATACAACAAATCAACAACTTGCAGCAGCTGTGTGTATAATTTTGCTTATCAAGAGGAGTATGGAGAGTAAAAAACAAGCGATGAGAATAAAAAAGCGAGGTAAAACTTCTTTTTTTTACAAATTGTCCGAGGGATCCGCTTTTTTTTTTCTCAAATCATCTAGTTTTAAGGGAAGCTTGATAGAACGTCCAGGCATCTGTCCTGCTGGAAGGAGCTTCCTGAAGGACAGTTGGACAAACCCGTCAGTCCTGCTGGCAGTACGCTATTTTTAAATATGAGTTGTCCTGCCAGAAGGACGTGGAAAGCTTCCGGCAGTACAGAAGAACATACCATAGGCGGGTTAGATGATTAATTTTTTATTTTTAAGAAATAAAAATCTAGTTTACTAAGTAACGTATTTATTCATAAAAAAACAATCTTTAAAATATAAAATAAAATTCTCCGCTCGTATCGCGCTGAAATCCTCGCAACGTTGCCACATACAAGTCGTTCTCCAAATTCTCGCTTCCACTAAGTGAGATCATTTGGTCAGGGTAGGTATTTTTTCCCTGAAATATCAAGAAAATTAAAATTTTCCTTACCTGACTTCTTTCATTTTCTTGAAATTTTATTAAGGACAAAAATACCTACACTGACCAATGACCTCACTTAGTGGAGGAGAATCTGGAGAACGACTTGTATGTGACAACGTTGCGAGGATTTCAGCGCGATACGAGCGGAGAATGTTCCATAAACGTAAAATACCTAACCTATAATAAACTAGCGATACGTAGCCTGTATAGCGTGTAATACCGAACTATTATTATTAGCTATTTCTATATATAAGTTATTTTCAAGCTCCGAATTAATTTTATTATTTTATTACATATTATGTACTTTTTTATATATTGTCTACTTACCATGTTTTTTCAGCAATTTAATATAAATTTTAATTTTCTCATTATCGAGATCCCATAGAACGGTAGCAACAGACCCACTTATGTTCGTTATAGTTTCATAACACTTAAATAATTTTCTCCAAACACTGACTTACACCATTGGTAATTGGGTTTTTTATCAAAACTGGTCGCTTTTGTGCTGACTCTATCATCAATATGATAAGAATTTTGTAGAGACATATTATTTGTACCTATTATGCATAGATGGGTACTTTACACGCCGCTGCAACTGCGTACACTGATGAATAAATTATACTTCACCTCGTATCTTTGTTACTAAAAGTCCTAACGAGTTGAGACTTGCACATCAAATAGGCAAAATTTTACTACGGAATCAATGGTAAATATTTCATCCTTCAGGGAGGTCGAGATCCCATTGAAAACAACGGTGTCTGAATTGGGTACTGCTAGCAGGACAGCGCGTACTGCCGGTAGGACGCTTGGACACTCTATCATTTCCTTCCAATATAGAAATTTTCCTAAAATTCGAAGTTATTTACAATCCTCCGGAGCCAATAAAAGTAATAAAATAGTAAATAATAGATAAAGTTATAAATAATAGTTACTTATGCAACAAGTACATAAAATAATTTTATATTTTCATCGTGGACCAACAAATAAGTAGGTACATATCATTTTTAATAAAATGAAATAAAAATTCATTCCTGTTTTATAGACTGAATAATAAATGTCTCAATTTAAATTGGGTCCGCAAACCCACCATTTTCGAGATACAGAGGGTGCCAAAAAAATATTTTTTTTTCGGTTTTATGACGATATATCTGGAACCGTTTAAGACATTTATTTATCATTAATATTATTGACTTTTTTTAGCGCTACTCAAATAACTTTCCATATGCTGTGGCGGATATTTTTGGGTTGCTTGAAATTTGTTTGCCCCTAATTTGTGTGACACTAGGAAAATTGGCATTATGGAGGTACACGTAAACTGCCAATGTTTTCTACATAAAAAAGATGCTCTTGGTCAAAAGCTTTAACGTGAACTGTTTTCGAGAAAAAACGGCATTTTATGATGAAAACTATAAAAGTAGCAGCATGTTTTGTTGTGGACAAAAACATTAGGTACTTGTTTTTGATAATTTTTTTTTTATGATTTGTTTCACTTTCATATAAAAAAATAATTAGCTCTTAAAAACGTAGGTACTATTAATCATATGATATAGTTCAGTTTTATATCTCAAAATCTTTCTAAGATATTGTCAAATAACTGATTTTTTTTTTTGACACTCTGTATCTCGAAAATTGTACATTAGCAGACCCATATTAATGGGAGCTTTTTCTCAGAACGCGCCAAGGAATCACACTTTTAATTTTCCGACAGATGTTTTGAAACAACTTCTATAAAATGTAAGAAAAAAATTTCAAGGTTGATATAAAATATTGTGAGCTTCTGGATTTATATAAATTTCCTTGTTTGCTCCGGCTTGGATGAAAATTTCGCTTTTCTAAATTTTTGCTGTTGCTATATAAAACTTTCGGAATGAGTATGAAACTTGTTTTGTCCGCAGAAAATCAAATTTCCGCTTGCACAAAATAAACTCTTTAAACTTGTGAATATTTTCAACTAGTAAACAGAATTTACGGTTATGATTCTCATTCAATTTTCTCTCTAAAAGGCGTAAAACTTTTAGAAGGCTATTATATTCTTGTTGAAAAACTTGTTAAATGGACGCGAAGCATTTAATAGCTATTTACATATGTTTAGTCAAGTTTTACATCATAATCGTAGATAATATTTTTGTGAAAAGCAAGACTTGCGGCTTAAAACAATACGACATAATTTATATCACAAAATACCTACTTGTAGTTTTCCTCGAAATATACAGGGTATTTCAATAAAAAGTCCCAAGCCAATTATTTCGTAAACTAAATGTGAATTCTGTAAACGCCAGTTTTTAGCCTCTATGATTGGCTTAACAACTTAGTAAAAAATGTGTTTGAATAATACAAGATGTAGGTGGCGCCACGGTGCAAATACTTTTTTTTTGATGACGAGAACTTTTAAATGTTGTGGGTCTTAAAGAAAATTAATTTTTGATTGAATTATGTCCCATAAAATTTTTTGATAAATTTAATATGAACGGAGATATTTGGGATTATTATTTTTATATTTTTATTTTTAACGAGTATTTTAATTATAAAAATTTTTAATATCTTTTAGCAGATTTTAATTTAATTGTGGTAATACAAATTTAGTGACAAACGCTCGTGTAGCGCTAAATTATTTCGTCCAGTGACGTCTCAGGGGGCGCCTTTACAAATAATATTGGCCAAAAATAAGACGCCACTGAATTTTTGGTAATTTTTATATTTTTTTCGGATTAAGCATTTATTGTTTCGTTTTCTAGAACTAAAAATGGAAACAATTTTACTGCATATCCATGGAAAAAAATCATTCAAAAATAATTAACATTATTAACACTCAGTGTAAGTGTCAGTATTTTCAATTCCTTCATTTTTAAAATAAAAATAACAATTTTTCCATGTATATGCACTAAAATTGTTTCCATTTTTATTTCTTGAAAACGTAGCAATAAGAACAATTTAACAGACAAGAAAAGGATATTTTTAGTTGCTTATACCGAAAATGATATAAAAATTGACAAAAATTTAGTGGAGTCTTATTTTTGGTAAATATTATTTTTGTTAAGGCGGCCTCTGAGACGTCACTGGACGTAATAGTTGAGCTACACGAGCGTATCACTAAAATTTGTATTATTACAATTAAATTAAAATCTGCTAAAAGATATTAAAAATTTTTATAATTAAAATACTCGTTAAAAATAAACATAAATAAAAATAATAATCCCAAATACCTCCTTGCATATTAGATTTATCAAACAATTTTATGGGACATAATTTAATCAAGAATTAATTATCTTTAAGACCCACAACAGTTAAAAGTTCCTGTCATCAAAAAAATTATTTGCACCGTGGCGCTACCTACATCTTGTATTATTCAAACACATTTTTTACACAGTTGTGAAGCCAATCATAAGAGGCTAAAAATTGGCGTTTACAGAATCCACATGTCACTTTTAGTTTTCGAAATAATTGGCTTGGGAGTTTTTAATGAAATGCCCTGCATAATCTAAATTGTTCAGTTTAAATAGGTATGTGACAACTTATGACCTATAATAAATATCTTACTTAGGACACTTGTCCTGACTATTGTCAAATAACACCAATAGTTACGAAAGATATGACCGGTGGTCGACCTTAGTGAAACACTGCGTATAAATAAACGAACGGCTATGTTAAAAAATGCAAATAACTGGCAGAAATTTGCAACTTGGAATGGAGTTTCTCTCTGTAATCTATGCGGCAAGACATTTATTTGGTTTTGATACAATCGATGAGAGCCAAAATGCGCTTACTTCATCACTGATGTGTGCATTTTAGAGGTATGAGATTTCCATCCCTCGCATCATAGAAATCCTGTATTTAGGCGACCAAGTCCGGAAATGACTGTATAAATGTTGTTGTTTGGAAAAATGCAACAAATCCGGTGTACCTAATCACTTCAGTGAACAGAACTGAACTCATCAGATCTGCCTAGCAATGCACATTTAACTACCACGGACAATAATACCAAATGGCGCTTTGACGAAAGAACAAATAAAAACAACGAACAGATTAGAATAGGTCGTATATATACCTATATATAAAATGATGTGGAATCTCATATAGGATGCAATCAATACTTACCTGTTACTGGGATTTTCTGGGCAAAAAATGCACCCAGCCCCATCAGCAGACAGTCATGATTGCAGGAAATATACGGAGCTAAGAATTTCCGTATACCTGGAAGTTTGTCAGGTCAGTTCAGGTTACTAAGATCACACGGCCGTTCGTGTGACTACCAAGACGCTTTTTCTCAGTAACCACGTTAGATATCGAGTTAAAAATTATACCCAATACTAAAGTCTACAGCTTCGTAGATCCTATAAACTCGTAATATGTTTTTAATACCCACTGAACGAGGATTCCTCGATTTCTATTCGTGTTATTATTTTGTTTCATTTTTCAAACTTCGCTTATTTCCACTTGATACCTACGCCTGTGACCAAATGTGCCAAAAATATGACATTCAGCTATTCAAACATAATCGTGTTAAATAAACGTCAACGAGTGAATGCGCTACCCTAGTAAGCGTTAGTGTCGGTAATGCAGGTTCCCTCTACAACTATACTGCCGTGCTACGGAAGAAGAACGTATGTGCATTTTTTTCAAAATTCGAATTTTTGGTGTTTTGGATGTTTCATGGTTAGTTCTATCAAATAAAAAATAAATGAAGAAAACATTTTCGAAAATGACCGAACAAATCATTTTTGAATTTTGACGGTTTGTAATTTTCTGTTCACATTCAGCAATTTACTACGCAATAGAAACGTATGTGTATGAATTTCTTCCCATTTTTACCGCATGTGGAAATAATTGGATAAAGCGTTTAGAAATACTACACTTTCTCTAAATACTCAAATGGGTTTAAAGTTGGAAAATTGCGATTTTCACTTGTTTATAACTCATAGCCTACTCAATTTAAAATGCAACTATAAACAATATTGTTATTACATTTTCTCAGACAATCTGAAAATGCAATAAAATATAGGTGTCCCATTTAAAAAAACAAAGATGGCCATTGCTTTCGCCATTTTTAAATGTGCTGCCATCTTGGTAATATTTCATTTTGACTCGTTATTAGGTATGTTGCCTAAGTTTCAAATTTCAGATGCCTAGATCATTTGGAAGTCGAATTTTTTCTAATGTGGCGTTTCAATCAATCACCCTGTATGTTCATTATGTTCATTATGTTCATCCCAGGCTATGGCAGTCATGTCGCAATCTGTATAGTACAATCGACGTCAAATTGATTAGAAACATCCATAATCTTTAAAAATATAGCTTGTCGAAGGTAGTTCAAAAAAGCTCAGTATCCGAAGAGGTACTAACGTAATTCAAATTTTTCTATAGCCAACTCCGAATTTGAAAACAACTGGAATGGGGTATAAAGGCATAAATTTTAATGTTAGAATTAGGTTTAAAATGTGTCGTATTGTTATGAATCTATGAATGATAATATATCGAGTTTGAACCAAATTTTTTTACGAACAGGGCAAAGAGTTAAATTTCATGTCGCCATGAATAATTATTATGAATCTAAGATGATCTGTTTTTGATTGAGAAAAGCCATGATGACCAGTTCTTCCAATCCATTTCACGATGTAGAAATAGCATGACCTGATCGTTTCATCCGTTGGTAACTGCCGATCAAAGTGCTTCACATACACTGTGTCGCAGTTACATATCCATATTCCATATTGTCGATCCGTGTCCTATATCTCGAAAACTAATTACATTTCTGACTTTGTAGTGTCCATTATTGAGACCAATATAAAAGCTACCTGCTATACCTTTTTTAATTCATATCCACATCTCACCAGTTTTCTAATCAGAGATTCAACTTTCAACTGGTGTTCCAACACCAAGAGTCATAATGTTGGAAATATTGGAAATATACTCGTAACTATAAAAACTTCAGCAGTCGGTTGTTATGATGCCTGCCAAATTTCCTATTATCATTATGATTTATTGAAATAGACTATTATGAATAAAGAACGGGGTACTTGAACCACCCTGTATGCCCTGTTACACTTTTCGACTGGGCGGTGGAGAGTTGAGTAAAAATTTAGAATTTAGGTCTCTTGTTATAAAGTTTTCATCCTAGAGTGTAGGAACTGGGGAGTCAGATGCCAGTTATTTATACTAGCTGCAGAAGTTGTTCTACCTCTGTAATTACAAACGGGTTCACTACTTAATGTAGCATAATAAAGGATTCTACGCAAGTAATATGTTACCTAGTTTCAAAACCGTATACTGTTCAAGTGACTACAGGGGATTCATACTAAATACGACACTCACAATAAAACACATGTTTGTGGTAGAGTGTGAATACAAAGTGTCTAATTAAGGTCAACAACATACATTTAAAACAAAAAACATTTTCCAAATAGACGTCATTCGATGATTATTCATCTTCGCCATCTGGGTCCGCTAATTTTTTTATTATCCACATCATCCCTATAAAAGGGTTTAGGACGATAATTAGCTGATTTCATACTACTTTTGAGATCAACCGAATAGTATGTCTGGCTATTTTTTAAGTCAACTCCAACAGTTCATTCAGAAATTTTGCTCCAGTAATAATTTTGAAAGAATTTTTTGTTCACAGATCTAAATTATATGTTTAAGAAATATGGATGCTATATTTCGATGCTCTTTTGTGAAAAAGTATAATAAAATATAATTTTTCTACTCTTATTGAATAATATTCCAATTATTAGAGCTATTTGGATGAATTATGAACGTTATTATTAATCAGGTATCTGTTGAATTATAGTGCATATTTCCCGGCTCTTGTCTTATTTTGGGAGTGGAAAGGTTTGTGAAATAATCGAAGCATAGCGGAGCGAATTGAACAAATTCACGAACAAAATAAAATCACTTTTAAGACGAATATCATACAATGGTTTTTTTAAACCTGCTCTATTTTGATAATAAAATTGATGAATTTAGAATGACACTCAACTTCAAATTGCATTTCAAAATATTCAAGTACAAGTAACCGTTGCCAACGCTATGGTTACTAACAAATGCGTGTATACAAATAAAACAGACGCTATAATTATTATTATTAATTGCAATTTCTGAACAATTATTATTGTCTTGTATTCTTGACTAGGTATTAATTTTTTATTATAATGTTTGCCAGTAATAAAAAGAATATGAAAAAATCTTATTACCTACCTATAATTTGAGATGAGGTGAGATGGGGTGAGGGCAGGGCGGAGACACGATGCGTGCCGCGCTAGCTTTTGGCAACACCTTGAATACATTAGTTGAACGCCCAGCAATAGTTTCAGAAGCAGCCGTTTTAGAAACAACGGTTCAGTGGTTAGGAGTTTCCAACGCTCCTATACTCTGTAACCAATACTTGAAACATTGTGTTGTTATTTAAAAAAAAAAAATAATAATAATAAATAATAATAAAGTTCCTAAAGTATATTTACATTTTCCTAAAAATTTGGGAACAAAATTAAAACCTTAACTTATCATAATTCTAATAATCTTCAAATAGATGTCTAGGTGTAAAACTGTGGAAGCACCTTTGATAAATTTCAGGATTCCACTCCATGAGCCTGTCAGTCATCTGTCTAGTACTTACCTGGAGGTACTGAGAGAGAATTTACATTTGATAAATAGTTCGACGTAACCCTTTTCTGTCTCAAGCGGTTAGAACACTGACACTCTCAGGAAGAGATGGATTAAATCCATTTAGTTTGAAACATTTTAGTATTTCTTATAGACTCATTGGATTTATGCTTTCTGTATATTTCAAAAATTCAGTCGGCAAAATTTGCTGCTAGACATCTGCACTCCTAGCTCATTGTTATTGTTATTAGAAATAGTCAGTTGTTTGTCGTTGTCAAATAAAATAATAATTATTATTTGTTAGTATCAAGGGTAGACTTGATATAAAAAACTTTGCATTCCTTTTCTAAATAAAAGCAGTGAACATTAAAGCTGAGTTGTTCTTTGATAACCATCTAATTAATCCATTATGTTTAACCCTGAGTTGGTAGAATATCTGCATACTTGTAGATGATAAATAAAACACTAATGTTTTAAAATTTTATTGTATACTGATGGATATTGTATACTGATGGATATTGTATATTATCGATGTTATACGTGTTTCGCTACTTATAAATAAAGTATCATCTTCAGACATCTGTAAATTAATAAAATTATTGATACTTTTATTTATCGTCCATCCAAACCCATTGGAGAAATAAAATAATGATCAAGTTCAATTTGCAACTGTCCATTTTTCTAATTTATTAACTCTTCATGAACAGTTCTATATTTTAATTACACACTTACTGCATAAAAACTCAACGATCGATGCTGCTGTTAAAGCCTTTCGAATGCAAAATGAAACCTATAAGCCATTAATCCTGTAACGTGTTAACTGAAAATAGATGTGATATTATTTTATTTAAAGTTGTGTGTTTCACATTCTTGTTTCAATAACCCTAATACAAACATTTATCACCCTAGTGTTCGATATTAAAATAATTTTCATATGTAAACATTGAATATATTATCCTCGGAAGCGGCATTCATAATCAACTTTCCATTTCAGATCTTTTCCTGCTATCCATCAAGAAGTCGAAGGGGACAAACTTGCGACGATGCAAAAAGAGTTCAAAGTCGCCAGGCCAGGCTCTTCTTCATAGAACATCAAAAGTCTTGAAAGCCATTCTTATTGCGGAATCGTTGCAAAATATACGAAATCAATCGCTTACCAGCTTACCATAGACAGTCATCTGTATGGAAATTCAAACCTATGGAAGAAGGTTCAAGGACTCCAATCGCAGTTACCTCTTAGTCACTGCTCGAATAAAGAAGAGTTGCCAATATACAGTGCCAAGTGAACGTAATTCTGATCAATTCTGATTCAATTTTTAACATAAAGGTGTAACAGTGAAAGCGCGGACTCTAAAGAACAGACAGGCCTAATACGAGGGCGCCATGAGCCATGAGGTGGGGCATTTGGGGGGCCACGCTGGTGTTAGCAGGACTCTCCTACGCCCTGCCCCCGGTAGTTAAGATAGGTGAGTTATGGCTTCACTTTACGGGACATTTAGCACTGATTATTGTGCTCACTGTTCACTCTTTCATTGCCCTGGGGGTTTTAAATGGGTCACGGGAATGCATGTCCGGCTATTCGGGATATGGAAGATTTTTCATAATATTTGCATACGTGAATGCAAAATTATGCAATTTCAGGTGTTAAGCAGCTACTTAAAACAAAATGAACAGTTTATCCAGCATAAGAGTGAGCAATTTAAGTTTTTAAAGTTTGGTTTTTATGATATTTTGAATTAACAAATTTTAAACGTTACCACTAATAGACTGCTGGATAAAAAAGTCCGGACAGTAAAAAATAGACTTCGATATTTCAAGAAAAATTGAGGATAAGGATTATTAGAATTTGACCTTGGAGTGAACAATAATTATTATTAGTTACGACTTTTTGTTATATCCCATTAGTAGGCTAATTGATTGCGAAACGTAAAAGTGTCCAGATTTTTTTGTCCAGCAGTGTAAAACGCTAAAATAAAGACCTTCGACTGGTCCAATCTTGGCAAGTTTTGGCTCAAACGCAGAGATACGTATAGGTATATTTACCGGCGTTTCCGAGTTGGACGAAATTACCTGACCTGACCCTTCGACTCTAGTTATTTGCATGCTCTTGTATGGCTACGTTGCCAGATTTTAGAGAAATTCCGATTTTCTATATTAAATGACATTGAAAAAATAAATAAATAATATTAATACTTGATGTATTATTTTTTTAAGTTCTCTCAAATACATCATCAAGCCCTTAGTGAATTAACAATTATTTTATACTATACATACAGCAGAAACATGAAACATCAATAAAAAAAACTCACCGGTAAGTCAGGTCTTTGGTCAGGGTAGCTTTTTTTTTCTTTTTTTTCCACCTGACCAAAGACCTGACTTACCGATGACGCTAAAGTGCAACATATCCATAGGTAGGTACGTGCAAATGACACAAGACATCACTAATCGCAATACAAAAATGTCAAGTCAAGTTAGCACTTGACAGAGAGATAATTACTAGAAGCTGGCTATATGCACAAGGGTGCCCAAGCCATTGAAGAAGAAGAAGAAATAGGACACCCTCTATATTATTACATCTTCAAATTACTTGAGAAAAGTAAAAAAGAATGGTTTGTAAAGTTAAAGTTTGTAATGAGTGATTTATGAGTTATAAACAAATGAAATTCGCGATTTTCCATTTTCAAAGCACCTTATCTTAAAAACACCTCAAGATAGAGGAAAACGGCTTACATGTTCCTATCTCAATTTTTCATTTAGTATCCTATCATGTAGCTGAAATTTTTATACCTGGTGATAAAAAGAATCAATTTTTTTACTACTTTGTATAAAAATTTCATCCATCCAATAGGACACCAGATGAAAATTTAAGATAGGGACATGTAAGCCGTTTTCCCATATCTCGAGCCGTTTTCAATATAAGCTGCTTTGAAAACGGAAAATCGTGATTTTCATTTGTTTATAACTCATTAAATTGCTCATTACAAACTTCAACTTTACAAACCATTCTTTTTTACTTTTCTCAAATAAACTGAAGATGTAATAATATAGAGGGTGTCCTATTTAAATAACAAGGTTGTATGGCGTACAGCAATATTGGGCCATCCTGAGTATTTGAAAATAATTATACAAACTGCACTTTACCCTCCCATTTACAACACTTTTCGGTGCATTTCGATATCTTTAATGGTGTAGGTAGAATCGAGTTTTCCATCTTAGGGGACTCACCCTGTATATGGGCAAGGCCGCATGTGTATTTCTTGCCTGTCCAGTTATCTCATATAATTATAATATCTCTTATAAATTATCTCTTATAATCCCTTAGTTTCTCGTTTGTCGCCGAATTGAGCCCTGGGACTAGTGAAGAACAAAATCCTTCGCCCAACTCGGTATCGTCCATATTTACAGGGATCACAGTGTAACTACACAGTTCTTTGTGTTTGAGCCAAAGCCACATATCCGTGGCGTCTCTAGATTATACAAGAGTTGATTATGATGCCCTGGGGTTTCTTTGGTTGCCCACTAATCATTAAAAACTACAGATTCACTACATATATCGAACACCAGTTAAGACTAAATATTAGTTCCAAGATTTATCATAGTATGTGTATATGTTCCTGACTAATGTGACATGCCATGTCTTCAGTTTCACCCCACCCCACTGCGGCTATTGAATTAGAACCTAAATCCCATAAAAATTTTCAAATATTACATAATCAAAGTGGTTCAATATTACTTTTTTCTCAATATTACTATTATTTTTGTGCCCGATTCCCCATTTTTTCCACAGATCCTTTTACACGTCCATAAGGAGAGTTTGGCTGTGTGTATAACTTTTTCCAATGTGTGTCCAAAGTATGGTTTTTATCCAGGATTACTTCTAGGTATACTCCTAGGTTTCCTCTGCAAATTGAATGGTTTCTCCCAGAGAGTTGGAGGCGTTAAACCGTCCATGCTTCCATTTATGGAAAATGATAATATGACAGTTTTGCGAGGGTTGACTGACATGTGTTCCATCTCGCACCACTGATAAATCACCTCGAGTATATTCTGAAGGACCCTAAAAATGGTCGCGTCAGATCATCATTTAATTAGAATTATCAAGTCATCAGCATATACCTGAACGTAGACACTCCATAGTGAGGGAACGGCTGATAGATCATCGAAAATACACTAATAAGTGACCAGAGCAAAGAAGAGAGGACTCCTCCTTGCGGACACCCATTCGCGGACATAAAGTCGATATTTTTCCATCTCATTGAGGTCGTTATAGTTCTGTTTCCAACCATACAGTCTTTTGCTTTTGGTTTTCCTCTTTTGTCAATTGTTTTTCCTAGTATGTCAAATGATTTTCTTATTTTTCTATCTATCAATGATTATAGTCATTGATTTATCAATCAATTTCCTTTTATGTCAAATCAGTTTCACTTTATGTCAATTGCTTTTCCTATTTACGTGCAGTGACAGTATCATAAATATTGGAAACGCATTTGATATAAAAGGAATCTTATTTGACAAAAGAGAAATTACAATTGAAAAATCACGCACTGACGTTTGATAAATGGGAAAAGCATTTGACAAATTAGGAAAAGCAATTGACAAAAGACAAAAAACAAAAGAAAAAGACTTTATTAATAATATTGCGTTTGCCTGTACGAGCTAGTTATTCATAAGTCATTCTTATTTGAGATAAGTATATCATTATATTAATATCAGTTGACATAATAACATTAATAATATATGTTGATGAAATTGATGAAATGAAATTTTGAAATGGATTTTTCTCGAAAATGGTGCATCTTATCGAAGTTGAACAAGAGTGACTTTTTTACGCAGAAAGCTTCAATATTCTATAATTTCACATTAAAATTGAAAAAAATATTGATACAAAAAAGTTGGGGTAATTTTTACCCCCCACCCTCCAGATTTAACCCACCCTTGGTGAAAATTTCAAAGTGATCTACAGTCTATTGTATTTGTATTTGTATTTTTGAGGGTGATCAAGTTACTGCGACCTAAAAGATCTATTGTATCCCCTCTACTGTGCTTCGCCTGGTGTGGAATCCCTTTAGTGAAGCACCCTCTCCAGTCCGTTTCCTTGAGAAACTTCAGGATTTTGAGAGGATTAAGGTCGGGTAAATTCCCTGCCTCTAGCTGGTGGTGGGCCAGAACATTACTTCTTTTGAGTTCTATCGCATCGCAGTTGAGCAGTAGGTGACGTGGTGTTACGTCTCCTTTCCCGCAGAATCTGCAGACGCCATTTTCTTCTATGTCTAACTTCCTCAGGTGTTCCTTGAGCTTGCAATGTCCCGTCAGGAATCCCGTCAGTGTTCTGAGACGTTCCTTGCAGGTCGAAGATACTCTTCAACCTCTCTCGTTTAAAATTCCCGAGAAGTTCTTTGGCTTGTCTCAACCCCGAGAGGTTCCTCTAATGGGTTTCTCTCAGTTTTCTTCTTCCTTTTGGAGTTCTGCTTGAAGAAAGGATCTTCGAAGCCACAGAATGGTTCTGGTCCTACGAAGGGTGCCGATGCTCCTTTTCTTGCCAATGAGTGGGCATTTTTCTTGCGTTCGAGGTGGTCTCGAGCACAAGGATTGTTTAGATTGCCGACTGTCTTGACGGGTGATAAGCCCCGCTCGGTCAGCAGTCTGTTTTGCGGTGATGTCCCGCGATTTCTTGGTTTTTTGTTTCTTACCATGGTTGATCCCACGAGTAGCTAGGGATGGGTGTTCCACCTATGCAGAGCCCCGCATGCAAAGGTGAGGGGATTGATACAGTGGGGTGCCCCCTGGTGCCCTAAGGTTGAATCCAGTAGGACTGGTCTTCTATCCAGTCACGCATCCCATCAGCCTGGACCCCCGCCTTAGGATTTAGGTTTTTTAGTGAGGTTGTCTCCTCTTGGTTCTGGCGATTAAGCCCAGACCCCCGCACCTCTCTGTGCGCGGAACGTGACCACGACACCAGATGATACGGTATAGTAGATAGTCCACAGTCGGACATCTCTGGCGCCGTTTCCCCTAGTGCAGACCTTTAGTCACGACACGACAACTAGGTTAGGGGAGGTGCTCCGCGGCAGGGCTTTGAGCTACCAGTCTAGAATTTTACCTCCGACGGGCTCTATAACCGCTGCTAACCTTACTCACTTACGCTCATTGTAAGGCCTTCCCCCTATCCGCCACCTGGGGACGCGCCCGATGGGTACTCAGCCGCACGGGGATCTACAGTCTAATAAATAAAAACCTAAGACAGGCTCCTCACTTTAAGGGGCTATAACTCAGCGGGTAAGCATTTTCGGACCCATGTTCATATGAACTTTTTTTCTTAAAATGATCTCAGGAATCGCCCTCTGAAATTTTTCGCAGTACCTACTTATGTTACACCTGGTATACATATATTATATTTATATTTTATTATAATAGTTATTTTATTATTATGTATTATTATTATATTATTGTATAATATTTAGTAATATATGTATTATATTATAAACTTATAAACAAAGCCATAAGATTGGATGATAAGGTGGTAAAAAGGTAAAGTGATAAGGTAGTAACAGAATACTTTTCCACAATTTTTTGTTTTGTTTCTAAATTTTTATCATTTCATAAAAATTTTATAAAAGTTTGTTTGTACATTCTAATAAAAAAATAATGTGTACCCAAAATGAAAAAAAAAACATCTTAAATCGTCAATATTCATAATATTCATAAACATTCTTTGACTTATTTTGATCCATCTGTACCCTCTTCCAATATTCGATTTTTTTTTAACATCCTGGTATGGGTACCTTTATTTTTAGTAGCTTGTATAATAAAAATCGGAATAATGCTTCAGACAGTTCGGTATTATTTTCTTTATTATAATATTTATTAATATATGTATTATGCTTAATTAATTATTGCAAGTTCGATAATAACAATAATGTAGGTAATGTGTATGAAGAGAAATCAACAAAACAAAGCTAACAATAATACAAAAATGCAAGAATAGAAAATAAATTAAAAAATCGGTGTGAACCCTTACTCTGTCATCTCCGACCGGACTTAAATACTGTTAAAAACAAAAAGTTTTTGGTTTCATACCACCTCTTTGGAGAATTAACTTTTATATACACAGGGTGTCTCAAAAATGTTTCATGATTTGGTGGTACCATTTTTCAAATGGAATAATGTGTAGGTATGTCTAGTATTGTTTTTTAATGTTCCATATTATACAGAGTGAGTCAGTTTTTTGTAGCATGACTTCATCATTTTATAGAATACCTGTTTTTAGGAATAAAAGTTCCCATAAACATATGTTCGGAAAAACCTGGAAAAAAAAGATACATTTTAATTTTATACGAAGAGGTTATTTATTATAATTTAGAGCATACAAAACGAAAAAAAACAAGGGTAAAAAAATTCATTAGTGGCGTAGATACAGGATATATGACCCCCCCCCCAGGATATATTTTTAGCACAACTTCTATGCTCATGGACTTATAAAGATCTTACTTATAAGCATTAGATTTCCTGGAGATTTCTTACAAAAAAAGATATACTATTGGTATTCAAAATTCTTCATAGTTTTCAAGTAAATTGAGTTAAAACTTCATCATACCGCAAAAATAAGCTCCTTTTTTCGATATTAACTGTTATCTTTGGATATAAAATAATAATTTAAAAAATCCATGATTTTGTTTAGTTTATGTTTAATTTAAGAATTAAAAAATTAATAATTAATAATAATTAATTAATAATTAATAGCAATCGAAACCTTTGGCTCTTATGGTCCAAGTGCAAAAATATTTATCGATGACATTTGCAAACGATTATGTGATGCGACCGGCAACATGAGTGAAGGCATTTGGTTCAAAGAACGTCTATCGATAGCTATTCAGAGAGGAAATGGTATTAGTGTGTTGGGAACTAGAGAACCAGAATCTTTCTTGGAGTTAGAATAAAATTTAGGTTTATAATAATTATTAGGATGAGTCTATTATTTAATATTTTATTTATTTATTATTTATTATTTATTATTTATATTTATTAAGATTTAGAATTATTATCTATTTCTACATAATTCATTTCAATATTTTTACATATCAATAATGTAAATGTACCTTATCAGTTGTCATTACATAGTTGTATTAATTTTTATTTAAGAATGAATATGTACTTGAAAATAAATTATTATAGAGTTGTATTTCAATCGGCAAAGTCAGAGTAGTATTATGGATAGCTTCGAAATAAGCTGCGGAAATATTTCTTTTTTGTAAATTGTAAGGTAAAGCTACTTTTATTCTTGTACCAATTCTTGTTAAATTATTATATTCAAAACGAAAAGCTCATCTTTGCGTACAAAAATTGCTCACGGAGAACGGTAGCTGGTAGTAATTTCAGACAGGAAAAAGTTACGAAAAATAAATTATATCCAAGAATTTACTTTTCCTCCTTAAATGCTTCAATAATTACTTGCATAAAACGAATTTTTAACCTAATTAAGGTGATCTAATATTTCACGCTTCTTTTATAATCTATTCGTGGAGATTTTTAAACTCGAATTTGGCTTAATTTTTTCACATTTTTTATTATTAAATGTGAATTTTAGATTGATCACCAATCTGCAGATGCTAAACGAGAAATTAATCTGCTAAGAGAAAATTCCTGAAATAAAATAACGATTATATGATTCCCCTTAAGCAGAAAATAGATATTTGTGATACAAGTTGCAAAATTGAAGAGATTGTTTTAAGCACGGACGAAAATTTCCAATCGAGGCAGAAGACCGAGTTTGACAGTGCTTAGACAGACACTCCTTTTGCAACGTGTGTGATACAAGATTTTATGTTAAATCTCCAAGAAACAACAATTTATTAATTGTTAGTCGTCAATAAATATAATAATCACTCTAGGGATTGGTATTTTATATTCTCAAAGTGTCAGACTTCATGAAAACTTGCTTTTAATTGACATTTTTTCACTTTTAAGCACAAGCGCGTAAAGCACTTTCAAGTACTAGTGCGTAAAATAATCTTATTTCGAAACTGAATTGGCAATCAAATCGGAATTTTATGGAATGATTTCATAAAAAAGCCTTTTAGATCACAAAATATCTATAATTAATGAGTAATAACAGTGGTGCGAGAGGGAGCATGGGACGTCCGTTAGGTTTCGGGAACATTTTAGGGAAGGGGAAAGTCATGATGCAACCAGCAATTTTAATGTTATTTTCACACTGGTATCCAAGATACATTGGAACATTTTTTTTTAATGCTCTCTAATGATAAATTTTTATAACCAAAAGCAAATACTTACTTTAAGAACATGGCAACCTAAACTTTTCCTGCGAACTAACGATTTGAAAAAAGAGCTGCCATTGTTATTCTTATGCAGAAATAAAAAATATAAATAAACTGGTCAGGTCATTGCCAGGTCAGTTCATCGTTATGAAATAAATATATAAAAATTGACGAAAAACAATCACTTCCGGACTATTATACAGATCTATATGTATACGGGATGGGGAAAAAAAAGTCCGAGTACGATCCAATAATAATTCTTTGTTAATTTTTGAAAAAATGACAAACCGGTAATTTTTTTAATTTAATTTATTTTCTTTTGGTATAACATTTTTTTATGCAGGATGTTGTATCAAGATGCTCTTATTCTGGTAAGAATTCGCTTATTCGATAGTCAAGGTATTAAAAAGCCCTTGATAAAAACAAGAAATGGCATCCTCTTGCCTCAAATGTGATTTCAATATGTTTGAATTTGACAATTAGGAAATGGGTACACCTAATTTCAGCGTAACAATTGATGCCCATTTTCAGGAAGAAGAAACAATCAAGTCATGACAGACGTTGATAATGTATTTGTAGATGAAAAAGTTAATTTTTTCTGGCGGTTTATTGGTTGTGTAGTCTTTGTGTTGGCTAAACAGTTCTCCGTGGATAAACACCATTTTAATATTTATGATTGTATGTTAACCTGAATGAAGGCCTATCTGGGGCATAAATAGCCCCGGACCATTTGCTCTGAATGGCAGATGTGACATGCCAGAATGTGCCGTGTTCCGGACCCGCGCCACCGGACTAGAGTTACAATAACATGCCTCGCTTGCCAAATATGGAATGTGCAGTTTAATCATGAAGGACTGTCTGCGATGGTCGGGATTGGGGGGAGATAATAATTTTGTCAATATTTCATATAATCTGAATCATTTAATGGTACGAGAAAGAAATTCTATTAATTTTGTATTGTCACGGATTTTCCGTTAAAAGGTTGGACTATATTAAATAAATTCAGACTCTATTAATTATTTATTGCAGAAACATGATTTATTTACCCTTAAAGTTCAACACTACATAATCACTCTTTACGATTTATTTGAACACGAATACTAATAATAATTAATTACTATAGCTATTTATTTAACACATTTAATTTACATTAGATTTTATACCACTAGTATATCGCGTACCCGCCTGTAGCAACCAGGACGGAAGGCTGTAGAGCTACTGGAAACTGAACCTGTATCTCACCAACAACTTAGAAATAAAGTCAGTAAAAATGAAAACAAAGAAATAATGATTAGCTACTATAAGTCTAGTCCATCAAGACGAAGATATATAAAAAGAATGCACCAAATATGGAAAGAACAACATCCAGAATCACAATTGTCTGAACAAAGATTAGCTGATCAACGTCGCTTTATTACCCGTAACAAAGTTTTCACGGATATAGAACTAGAAGAAATTCAAATAGAAGTGCAGACGAAAGATCTAGAAACATTACCTGAAAGAATAGCAGATCCGGAAAGCAACAAAGAGCCATTGCCAGGAAATTTAGCAAATCAGGATCTAACAGATGATTTGGCGGAGGGGGAACCCCTTTGGTTGGACAGATCACCGGCTGTTCAATTTGAGACGGCCTCTCCTCTACCTTCTTTCCAAGAAGATCAACAGTAATTGACCGAACATCAAGAGCAATTGAAGATGAAAATATTAGACCTAGCAACAGCAATAAGAAATTGTTTCAACAACAATGGTTGCCTGCTCTCAAAATTGTGGACATGAAACATCTAACCCAGGTTTTAGGAGACATCAACAAAGTGCTAGCAGCAACAAGAGCCAACAACCTTCAAGAAATAAATGACATTACAGTGCAGCAAGAATGGTTGCTGAAAAATTGGAATACAAACTTTACAACCAGGAGAAAAAAAGGGCAGCATGACGCCAAAATGGAAAACCAGGCTCGAAAACAAGATCAACTTATTAAGATCAGATGCTAGCAAGCTAAAGGATATGAAAAGAAAGAAGTTGAAGAACAAAAGAACCAAAGAATATCTGATTGAAAAATATAGCCTGAATGAGAGAAAGATCAAAGAAATATTGGAGACTATAAAGCAGAAGATAACAGCTACAGCCAAGAAGATCATCAGATACGAAGCCAGAATCGCGCAATACAAACAGAATCTCCAGTTTGTGTCGAATCAGAAACGTTTTTACCAACAACTTAAAGGAGAAACTGCAAAAGAACAAGGGGTGCCGAATAAAGAAGAAACAATACAATTCTGGGCATCATTATGGGATGATCCCAAAGAATACAACAAAAAGGCTGCTTGGGTAAAAGAAATAGAGAAAAATAAACCAAAGAAAGGAATGGGAGATGTTCTAATGACTGCAGAGAAGGTGGCAAATAGGGCGAAGAAAATAAAGAATTGGTCAGCACCAGGAGAAGATGAATTGCGTGGTTTTTGGCTAAAACATCTAACTGGCTTGCATCCCCAAATAGCGAAACAATTTAACAACATTATTCGGGGAGGTGAAATTGAAGAATGGCTAACAACTGGCAAAACCCACCTAATATTGAAAGATCTAAAGAAAGGTGTTGTAGTGCCCAACAACTATCGGCCAATAACCTGTCTGCTAACAACATTCAAACTTCTAACTGGCGTAATTGCAGACACAATCCAACAACATCTGGTAACGAATAAGCTTTTTCCATCAGAGCAAAAAGGAAATCACCCAAACAGCTGAAATGGATCGCACCTAGGTAGGATTATAAGGAAATTATTTCCTTCGCCTCATTAAATCAGCCCAAATCGAAAAGCAAACAGTGCAAGAATTATGTTAGGAAATTAAATACAGCTACGCGCCGTTACATCAATAGAAACGATTCCTGCCTGCACATTAAATATTCATAAACAGAAATGTTCTCGCTCTGGTAAAAAGCCAGCCTCTAAAACGACCGAGCTAGGGTAGACACGCACCAGCACCTGATGTTGCCTCAGGGTATTGAAAGGACATTTCCTAACTGCGTGAACGAGAAAGCGACCGCCGACCGGGTGGAAAGATTTGTAAAGTAAACAATAACACCTAGCAGAGACAATAGAAACTCGTTAGGTATCCTGCTCACGATAATGAAAATCACACCAATTGAGAGAGCGAATTAAGATATGACAGCCGCCGAAAGTTCATTACGCTACATCGACAACAAGTAGTTGAAAACACGCTATGAAGTATAAGCCGGAGAATAATTAGTAAGTCGACACAATGAAAAGTACTAGAAAGCGTTGAGCGGTTTGATAGAAATTTTAGGTAATTGAAGTTCAAAATTATTCAATAAGGTAGCCGCGAGGTCAACTTGCTTAAGTCACACGATATGGAAGATATAATTAAAATAAGCCCGCAGAAATCACGACATAAAATCAGCTTAGGACTGTCTTTTGTTAAACAGTCGGTTTAGAAAGTAGGTCAGCGCATGCCTTCGAATACTATAAAAGCAGACGTCTTACAGCAACTCGCTCTCAGATAAAATTTGACTTCCTAACCCTTTGGACGTGTCTGGAGATGACAATAAGTGGACTCTAGATCGCCCTATCCTAATCTAAATTACCTAATTAGCTTGGAGATGACGAATGAAAGGACTCTAAGTTAATTTCCCTCATCTACCTAATTAAAATCCCGATTAAAACCCTGCGAGGGTGAATCTCGTTCAAGAGAACTTCAACACATAATTCTAACCTTAACCTAATTAGCTTGGAGATGACGAATGAGTGGACTCTAAGTTAATTTCCCTCATCTACCTAATTAAAATTCCGATTAAAACCCTGCGAGGGTGAATCTCTTTCAAGAGAACTTCCGCACATTGTTCTAAAAATCCATAATTAGCTTGGAGAGGACGATTGAGTGGACTCTGAGTTAATTTCCCTACCTTACCTAATTAAAACTCCGATTAAAATCTGGTTAGTCCGGATTCCATCGCAAGAAGACTTCATATTGGAAAAGTAGCTAGGGAAGTCCTTTTAGAACAAAACAAAATCCAAATAAATAAATAATCAAACAGATTCGCCCAATCCATGAGCGCAGGTCCCATTTATTTAAATCAGACACAATAATCAACTAGGTATTAGGCGGCACAACAAGTAGTAGGTACCTACGCAATTACGTCAATAAATAGAAATAAACCAAGTTAGGCAGAAAAGAGAAATACTTCAATAAATAATTAAATATTCACGTATAGGAAATCGAGATAGAGCTAGGAGCAAAAATAGACCCAGGTCAGGAATTAATAATCTGTAAACAAAACGGCCCATGATTCAATCATCCTATTCTTCGAAGAGTCCGAGTTTTTATTTAGTGCGGATGTAGGCAGGCACCTGCTGTCCCTTTAAATACTACTTTAAGAAAGTGAAAGTGGCAATTCCTCTCATTGTATATCATCATGAGTGAAGCAGAGCACCCCCAGATACAGATAGAACAGGTCTAGATAGAACAAGGCAGCGTTGTCAGATGTAGCATCTGCTACTTCGCAAACATTATCAGGAAATACTAATTCCATTACAAGACCCCATTTAGGAGTTATAATAGGTACTCGATTATCCTGCACTGGGGGGGGGGGGGCATTCACCTCGATGTCCAGGTGAAGACCTCCGTTGCACCAGTAAAAAGTATGATTCTTTAAAAAGTGGAAATCATAGATCGCAACAGGGCAAAGGCACCCTCAGAGTAGGACAGCGTAACAGAGACCAAAGCAAGGTTGCCAGATGTAATAACCGCCCTCACATATCAGGCAACCCAATAATCAAAATAAAGTTAGGATCATGAAAAGCAATATCACAAATAAAAATCCAAAGCAAATCAAAATTAATCTCGAGTATGGGAAAGCCAATTAAGAGTCAAAAACCACATTGATCATTATAAGGTCGTTTTTCCGAATCTCTTCTAACCAGATTTTATACACACCTGAATCTTATGTGACAAACGTTATTATTATGTTCTCATCATACTATCTACGCTCTTTGGGTTGATAGGCCGACGTACTCGTGTTACTGGCGGACCGGTGGCTGGTACCGTACAATCAAATAAGTAAATTTGTCCGTAAACATGCCTAAACACGAATGAGGGATAAAAGTCCAGCATTTTCAATCATTAACTAGATTAATGGTTAAAGAGTCGTGGTCTGTAGTATGGTCAGCTAATAATCACGTTGAGGAACAAAGATCTTCGAGAACGGAGCCAACATGCTCTGGGTAATAAATTAAGGTGTGTAGAAAAATCTACAATAATACAGTTGATTAAGGTTTCAATCCGAAAAGCACTCGAATGACGAGTAAGGTAAATCACCAGGTATAACAGTGACAAATGCCTAAGGGCAAGGTAACATATGTGACATAAAGGTAGCCTGACGAGGCAGCATCGACGGGTGCAATAAAAGGTAGAACAAGACAAATAACAACAAGGTATACAAAGTGATAACTAAATACAGTATCACCCAGGTTACACGGACATTTCCACATATACCGGATAGTCTGTAACTGAAATAAAAGCGAAACGAAATAATAAGACATTCCCGCATATACCGGGTAGTCTGTAAACGAAACAAAAACAAAAAGAAAGCACAGGTGTGCAAAAGAGTGGAATCCGAAATGGATTAGAGTTTGAAACATGCATGAAAGGGATCCCTCTTCGCTTTCCATTTTTTTGTACTCTGTATGCAAAATCACAGCCCATCTCGCCATTCATCATTTTACGCCCTTGTAAACGAATTCTCTCGCTCATCACTCGCTTTTAAACATCTGATAGGAAGCCAATAGTTAACAACAAGTCTCCGTAAATTTTCCCGCTTTTCCGAAAGATAAAAATCCCAGTAGGTTCTTTTGCGCATCCGTTTCGGCCATAGTAATCCTGGCATACCTCAATCAAAGAGCATACGGTGACTACGGTAATTACGGTAAACACAACGTAGGAAAACACAAAGGTCCTATTAGGGGAAACCCAGAGGTAAATAGACGATCACACGGTGGCTTTTCGCTACAGACCAACGGGCCGGGGAGCTCGTCGTTACACAGCAGAGGAACAAAAGACCAAATACTTATAGATAAGATGGTTTTAGAAAATTGCAAGAAAAGAAAGACCAACTTGAATGTAGCATGGATAGACTACAAGAAGGCATTTGATTCACTACCACATGACTGGATTTTGAAATGCCTCGAAATAGTAGGAGTCAGCAATAAAATCAAACAATTTATCCGAAGATCAATGGCGTAATGGAAAACTCAACTGACTGTGAATGGGGATAAATTAGGACATGTTAACATCAAGAGAGGCATCTTTCAAGGAGACTCGTCGTTATCACCACTATTTTTTGTCATCTGAATGTTTCTTCTCACAACCATCTTAAACAAGACAGGCCTCGGCTGCCAAACATCAAAAACATCTGCCAGGTTGAACCACCTACTATACATGGATGATCTCAAGCTATACGGAAAATCACCATCTGAAATTGAATCTTTGCTTAATACTGTCCGAATTTTCAGTCAAGATATAGCCATGGAGTTTGGGTTAGAAAAATGTGCAATGCTTGCAATGAACAGAGGAAAAGTAACAGAAACGAATGGAATAAAGATGCCATTTGGGAATAACATTAAAGAATTAAAAGAAGACGAAACTTACAAATATCTGGGCATACTACAAGCAGAAAGCATCAAGCACAAAAAAGTGAAGGTCAAAATCAAAAATATATCAAACGAGTACGAAACATCCTGAAATCCAAACTCAATGCAGGAAACACCATCACCGCAATCAACACCTGGGCAATTCCAGTAATTAGATACACAGCTGGAATCATTGACTGGACCCAAGCAGAACTAGATGCCCTTGACAGAAAGACCAGAAAACTAATGACCATGCATTATGCTCTCCATCCACGAAGTGACATCGACAGGCTCTACCTTTCAAGATCAATAGGTGGGCGTGGACTATTGCAAGTACATCAGATAGTAGAAGAGAGAAAAGGGCACTAGGTGAATACATAAAGAACAGTGAAGAAGACGCCCTGAAGCTAGTACACAGTCAGAAAATAGTAAATACAGAATAAACGAAGCTTGCATACAAAAAAGAATAGGCAAAATTCAAATTAGAACAATGGGATGAAAAACCTCTACATGCAGTACATAACGAACATAGAAGGCAAAGTGGACAAAAAAGAACTTGGCAATGGCTCAAATCAGGCAAATTGAAGAAAGAAACAGAGGGGCTGATCCTGGCAGCACAAGATCAGTCGTTGAGAACAAACGCATACAAGACCAGAATAGAAAAAACAACAACAGATAGCAAATGCCGCCTCTGCAAGGAAATTGATGAAACGGTGACCACCTAGTCAGCTGCTACAAGAAGATCGCCCAGACTGACTACAAAGGAACATCTGTAAGAACTATCATCTGCCTGTAAAAAAGAACTGGTGGGACCACGAAGTAGAAAAAATCAGAGAAAATGAAGAAGTGAAAGTGCTGTGGGACTTTAGGATCCAAACTGACAAACACCTGCCACACAATACACCAGACATTACCGTTGTAGAAAAGAAAGAAAATAAAGTATGGATAGTAGACATAGCAATACCAGGTGACAGCAGAATAGAAGAAAAATAACTAGAAAAAGTCACCAAATACAAGGATCTGCAAATAGAAATTCAAAGATTGTGGCAGAAGAAAGTTGAAATGGTCCCAATAGTAATAGGCGCCTTAGGTGTAATCCCGAAACACCTGAACCATCATTTTATCTATCAACTTGAAGATCAATGGAATAACAATAGGACAACTACAGAAAGCGACCTTATTATATGAACAGCATACATATTACGAAGATACTTGGAGAGTAATAAGGGAAGAAGCGAAGGATAACAAGGAAGAAAAGATACCAACTAGACTAGCTGTCCTAGGTCCTTGGGTAGGACTCGACAAATAGATCAATGCCAAATCCAGTCTAAACAGCAGGCTGACTGTGCGAGATAGATAATGATATTGATAATGATAATGATAATGATATTAATAATAATAATAATTGATAATATTTATTGAACCTTCTTTCATGTTGAATTTTTGTCTTCTTATTTATTTGGGTTTAGGTTCTTTGATAAAAATATTATTATAGGGGGGTCTAAATAAACCTAGTCTGTCAAAAAAAATCCTAAAGTGTCCCTAAGAGGAGATACGGAGACTCAAAGATCTACCCAACGATTTACTTTTTGGATATTACTTTTGAACCCACCTGTATACTCCGATGTATACTCGGTATACTCGAATTATGCAGGTCGGTTCAAAAGTTCAAAAGTTAAAAAAAAGCAAAAAAAAGTGGATCATTTTGCTAATTTTCAGAATTTTTCGAAAATTTAAATTTAAAATTTTATAAACGCAATTTTACGACCAATTTTATTGTATTGATTATATTTTCTTAAGTATTTTTAAGTTTTTTACTTGCTTATATATTTTACGAGTGAAAAATGTCCCCGAAACATTTCAATTTTTAATAAAAATCTTTTGAAAAAATAATATTTTTATCGAAGAACGTAAGCACATATAAATTACAAGACAAAAATTCAATATTAAATTATCATTATATTATTTACACGTAGGTATGTAACACCAAACACCACTGCCTATTGTACAAATTATATCTCATTTTTTCTTTGGTGATTTCTTATGTTAACATCAGATAAAAAAATTATAGCTTATTAACACCCATTATACACATCCCGCATTAGCTGAGCCAATAATACAAGCAAAACTACCGTCTTCGGTCAATCCGCTCATAGTTTATTTAATATGTTAATATTCGCCAAGTCAACCTGGACTAGCGAAGATACACCGTTCAATAATAACTTTTTTATGAATTTAATTTTATTGAAAATAAATGTTTAATTGATTAAAAAAAATCATTAATTTTTTTTGCTTTTTCAACTAAGGCAAAGATTTCAACAAACAGTACCTATACCTTACAAGTTGTCCGGTAAGTACATCTTAATATCTCGGAAGCATACAGGGAGGTCAAAATAAACCTAGTCTGTCATAAAAAAACTTTCCTAAAGTGTCCCTACACGGAGACACAGAGTCCCAAAAGAGTACCTACCCCGAGTCACTTTTTTGGCTTTTTTGAACTCTTGATCTTTTGAACCGAACTTTGTAATTCAAGTATACAGTATAGATCGGAGTATACAGGTGGGTTCAAAAGTAATAGCCAAAAAGT
Source organism: Malachius bipustulatus (assembly GCA_910589415.1). Classification (NCBI taxonomy): domain Eukaryota; kingdom Metazoa; phylum Arthropoda; class Insecta; order Coleoptera; family Melyridae; genus Malachius; species Malachius bipustulatus. Next base: position 41,706,127 of record OU342630.1, read on the forward strand.
AAATCGTTGGGTAGCCCTTTGGGACTCCGTATCTCCGCTTAGCGACACTTTAGTAAATTTTTTTTATGACAGTCTAGGTTTATTTTGACCTCCCCTATATGCTCTCGAGAAATTGGGACGTACATACCGGACACTGTAAAAACAGTGTCAGAGAAAAGAAACAGAAAACTGTTAACCGGTATGTGTTAACAACGGTATCAGGACATATCAGCTATATGTACACATATTTCTTGTGAAGACGGACTTATATTCATTGGATAGATATGACGGAAGGTAAGACTGTTCAAATAACAGAAGGTAGTGTCAATTTTGTTCTGGTGGATCCTCCATGTCTTGGCTCATTCTTGACTGTTACACCACTTTTCAATTTCCTCGACTGAGCTTTCCTCATAATTCAATTCCATCTTTTAATGAAAGATTGTAATTCGGTGCAATCTTATCAAAACTTTTATAAAACTTTCTTACTCGACTGCGGTTAAGATTTTTCAATTTTTAGACTGTATAAGCTTTTCTCTTTAATATCCAAGTGTGTAAGTATGATGTTAATGTTACTAGTCGACATTTTGTCCTTCTCTGTCTACCATACCAAGAGATAACTTTATGATACACTTCATGTTAATTTAGCCATTGCTATGCTGATTTAGACTAATTATTATCATGAGGTCTATAACCCACTAATTAGTAATACTCGTATGCAGATCAGATCATCCCAGTGCGAATATAGGTACACCCTGGTGAGAAAATTAAATTATACCTACGTCCAGTTTACAGCAGGAGTACATCTCAATTAATTTGACAATATTAATTAACTATTTACAGGGTCTTCAAATCTAACAACCTGAGATCGTGAGAGTTTTCTTGTCAGAATACTTACCTTATGACATTAGGTTCTTCCGTAAATTAAACCATGAGCCTTCTAGAAAATTTTGGTATATCTACGTCTTCTAGGTATTCTGGTAATCTACGTATTCTGGTACATCCAAGATCGATCACTAGCTAAGAAAATAAAAAAATAAACGTAAAAAAACTAGAGCTGCCCTACTTCGAGATTGAACTTTTACAACTAATTCGATGAGAATATAGATGACAGTGAAATTTACCAAGATGCTCCAATTGATTCAACGAAAAGAAGATCGGGAAGATCAGCCTAGAACATCGATCTCGCGCAAGACAGCTTCTGAAATATTTTCGGTATAGGTACCTACCTAAGAAAAACTCATAAATTAATCTGATCTGCTTATCCTAGATCTTAGATCTAGTTATAGATCCTATATTTAGAATAGAAAACCAGTATAGTCTGTACACTGAGTGTTGTCTGTTGTGATAACTAAGGATACATCATCTCGTTATGTTTCTTACTCCTTCTATTGCATTGCACAGTCAATCGAGTTAAAATGGGACGTGTTGTCAGAAATACGTTTGAATCGTCAGCAATTCTAAAAAGATGAGCGAGAGTGAGACGGAAGTACGACTCGCGTCTTGATACGCTTAGATTGATACGATAAGATTGTCGTTCAGCTCATCGGCTACTGTCAGTTGACAGTGACAGCGCTAAATATACTAATGAGGTTTGTTATTTGCAACGTTTTTAATACGAAATTAGCACAATTACCTGTGATATTGTACGATCTGATAAACTACGAGTAACTTATTAATTGCGTGAATGCCTAAAAATCTATTGCCTTGTTTTTCAACGTAAAAAAAATGGACTCGGTATATTCTCGCAATGAACTAAAAAAAATTACACAAAATGCCAAGGAAACGATTGAACTCCCTAGGACGTGGTCTTGTGTGGTTAAATTGCTAGGATATTTTACTGCAGAAAAAGAAAACAAAGGTGTTATGCTTTCTTTTAAACGCCAACCAGCAGGTAGGTGACATGCTATTTCTAATCATAATTATAACAATTCACACGTCACTGACACGAACTGCGATACCACATCTGGTTCGACTTAGAAATAAGTGTTAGAATCAAATCGAATTAAATGAAATTGTTTAGCCAGAATCAGTGTGGCATGACAACGGACAACACTCGGTGGACAGAGCATACACAAAAATTCGGAATCATCGGTCCACTCTGTAGAAAGATAATAAATATAGACAATAAATAGACAATAAAAAACAGTTTCACAGATCATTTAAACTTATGTTATGTTTAAGTGTAACTATCTCTGTTGTTTCTCAGTTGAATTTTTTTTTTATCTACAAGTCCTTCAATTTCTGGTACTTAAATCAAATTGGATAATAATACAGGGTAGGCCATCGAAAAGGTAACAAGCCTAATAGGTTGGACAATGAAGATGTATGCGAAAAACGCCGAAACAGGTCGATTTTGTTATCGAGGGGGACATATTTTAGTGACAAATTTAACTACCCAAGTTCACCCACTTGGCAGGGGTAGCTACCCCTTTGCTTATCATCATAGGGAACAGATATCGAGTGATATCTGACAATGATATCATAACAAAATCACTTCGATTTTTTTACCAGGTAAAAAGATACTTCAAGAACTAAATGGATAAAACTGCCGATAACTAAATAATATTTTTAAAATGAAGTGGAAAAGATAAAGGTAAAATTTAAATATTCGTTATGTGACGTTTAAAATAATAAAAAAAAACTGTTAATATTAAAAACGCCATCTCATTCAGAAATAGGATTAACGTCGGGGATGTAATGTTGGCAATATTTCATTACTTACAACCCAATTTTTTTTTCGGAAACAAAATATTCGAGAAGTAAATGCTCGTAAGAAAAAAAGTTAGATTCTGGTGTAAGAGAAATCATGATAGGTATAATAAAAACAACTTTACATAAGCATAATCCAAATTGTATCCCATTAGCCTCCTAACATTAGCCTTTACCCGTATAAACAGTTGATATAACACGTTTATGCAATAACCTCTGGATTCATATTTTTCACTTCCAGCTGAATGCATGTTTGTGGCCTTCTAAATTATCTGGCCTATCAACGTAATCCTTACATTCCAAATAGCTTCATAACAAAAAGTCTCGGGGTATTATGTGAGGTGATCGTCGAGGTCGCGCCAATGGTCCTCGTCCTAATGTCCTAATGTAAGATATTTCCTGACTTGTGGCATAATGATTAGTTCCGTTTTGTAGGAACAAGACGCACTTTCGTCCCACAAATTAAGATCATCATTAGTTCTTGAATGTTGACGTTGTAGTTTTTGCTCATCATCCACTTTAAAATATTAAACAGTCACAAACCAGACTCATTAAAAAAATAAAAATAAAAATAATAGAAGGTTTCCTTACAATGCCTTCAATTCGTAAATTGTTACATTCGTTATTATTTAATTAACTAATTAATTTTTAAGTTCGTTACATTGTTTTAAACTCTTAGTAAAACTATTTTCTTGAACGTTCTTATTTATCTAATGATTTCAACTCTCATTGCTATTATTTCTAGTACGAGAGCCCACGACCAAAACCATGTATCATCGTTTTACGGCCAAAACCGTATCAAGTCGTTAGATAAGATGATCCTGAACCCTACTAGGTCAGGTCAGACGATACACGCAAAATTTCTGATATTGCGATTTTCGGGTTCGGGATAATCGAATCTATTGATTTGATGCGGTTTTGGTCGTATTGCTATGAGACAAAAATTTTGGTCGTGGGCTCTCGTACTATTCTTCCATTCCTGATGAGACATTTCATAAAAAATACTTTTTTTATTGAAAAGGCACATGCACTGCAGCGAAATCCCTATGGCACATCCTTCTCTCTGCGAAAATGTGCGTCGATGGCGGTAGTTCGCGCATCTAAGGTATAGGAAGACATAAGTGTACCGTCATCGGCAAGACTGTACATTGGGTTTTTTGTTGTTTCGAGCAGATCGTTAATATAAATAAGAGAGTCGAAGATAAAATGGATCCCTGAGGTACGCCGGCATTAACAGAAATGGTCTCTGAAAGAACTCCATCGACGGCCATCCGCAAGGAGCGACTTCCGAGGCACCTCGCCAGCCACAAACAGAACTTCTCAAGGATGCCATAAGACTGCAGTTTTGCGAACAATCCCCCATGCCAGTACGATCGAAAGCCCTAGAGATATCAAGCGCAACCACTCGGGTCTCCCCATGGTGTTCGACTGTGCTGTTCCACGGTTCCGTTACGTAGGTAAGGTGGTCTCCAGTAGATCTCTGTTTGCGAAAACCGTACTGGCTGTCGCTGATTACATTAGCTCCTTCCAAATACTTTAAAAGGTGTTGGTTAATGTTTTTTTCCATGATATTAGATATTACCGAGAGCAATGTCACTGGCTATCATACACTAGAATAAGTACTCACCTACTATTTTCGTTTTTTCCGCATAGGTACCTAATCTTAAATAAATTAAAAATAATTTACCCGAGACTAATTCATATAAATTGGAATACTAAACATAGATGGCAATATTGATTTTTTAATTGAAGTCAAACTTATCATCCAAACATTTTAAAATACATATTAAAAATACAAAACATTTTGTATTATGTGCGCCACTGATGTGATTTCTAGTCTGATATGGTGGAACAGCGTTTATCAGTTCTATGGGTGGAGAAATTAAAGCCGGCAAGATGCGTAGTTCACGCCCAGACTCTCGCCTTCCTATAAAAATCTACCTCTACATTGTTACCACAATAATTACTACATATAATTGCGGATCTGGTTAGTAATCGCCATTCTCTTTTTATCGTCTTAAAATTCAATTCAACTGGCCTGAAACATAACAACTATCTCAGATTACACTGACCTAAATTTGTATCCCAGGCTTTTTGTGAATCCCGGATGATATGTAATAATATTATAGTAGGCGAAAAGGGGTTACATAGTCATTTCGAAATTTACGAGTGAATAAAATTAATTACTTTTTTTTAGTAATTACTAGGTTAATTACTATGCCTTAAAGCACCAAATTATAAAGCACCCCATTCATGCTGAGTTATTAGTGAATTAGTGATATTTTCAGTGTATTTTTTTATTGTTTTTTTAATTTCCGTATTTTTTATTTTGTTCTCTAATGTTTTGATTTTCAAAATTTATAAATAATCGCATTATCTAAAAGTTGTATTCACAGAGGACAAACAATAACATTTAATACGGTACCTAAATTGTGAAATCCTTAAATAGCTTTCTGAAGGAGCAGAAAAAATACAATTAAGGATCTGATCCATATAAAATAAATTTTGGCATCAATCTTCACATTTGTTTATGTCTAGAGTTTCCTCTGATATAAAACTGCTATCGAGTAAAACCTCCAGTTCATTTCCTTAATTTTATTAAGTTGCTCTCAGATAAGGAAGGAAATGTATTGCATAAAAAATTGTACTACTACATAAGCATTAAGTATTTGTGAGGCGATTTATTTACTTCATAATTCTCATCTCGGGAACCGACATTTCGCGAATAAAAGCAGAAAGAGAAAATGTCTTCTCATCAAAATAAGGAAATAAACACAGGATGCTTAATGCTAAAATTGAAACCTCTACGTAATGGACGTAACGATAACCGCAGGTATTGTAGCGGATTATCTCTGCTTTTATAATACAAGACCTTTAATATAAAATTTTGTTTTATTTGCTTTGTTTTATTTGCTGGTCGAACTAATTATCGCATAAACAAAATTTGATATCGCTCAAAATTAACACAACAAGAGTTTGAATTTACACATACCATTCTTTTTTTCGTGAAAATTCATTTATAATTTTTCACATTAATAAATTGGAACATTGAGGATAACATCACGAACTATTTTTTACCTATGCAAGAAACTTGACAAAGTCGCTCCATTCAAGTAATTATGGTATTCGAGAACTAGCTCATTCTCCCCAGACACAAGTTTACCAATCAAATAGTAGAATAGACGACACACACAACCAGAGCGAGACTGAGAACCGAACTCAGTCCGAGGCAGTCCAACGGTTTCAGCAGTCTGCACGCCAGATGGTTATTTTCACTTACTAGTCAGGGCTGTTCCGGTTCCGAAATAAGAATAGGTTCCACATTACAATTACGAAATAACGAGGAGGTTCGATTTTTTGAATGGATTCCTGGAAATACTGATTAGGATTATTCTTATGTTGAAATACAGCGACTAAAGCGGTATTTATAATAAATTGCTGGTGGCTTCTGAAACTATAAATACTGGCTCACTTACTGTCTCACAAAAAGAGAACCGGAATTACTCGTAACGGGCAGTGGAACCGAAACAGCTAAAATAAAAACGCTACAATCGGAATAGACTGTTCCACAAGCGGAATAGTTCCAATATAACAATTACGTTATTTTTGTGACACCACTAGCTCCAATATGAAGATGTTTCAGACATCCAGGTTTCCAGGTTTGAACGTTCAACACTGCCTCCGGGAATTATGTGTTCTTCAATTTAAAATAGTTTCGAACAAAATAAGGTTCTGAAACCTTACAAGTACCTGAATCGTCTTTACTTATCACATTGTACTTGAAAATTATTTATTTTTTTTTAATATGAAAGGTTATAAGTTGACTGAAATTTGAGAGATACGAAAATAGTCTAGTCGGTAAAGTAAAAAACATATCAAAAGTTCATAAAAAATATTATCTAAGATTTTCGTTCAATAATATTTATTGAAGAGGTTACCTCTCCCAAAAAACCACCCGTTTGGTGAAAAGAGTATTTTTTGCTTTTGAGTGGCTATCTGTTGGATATATCCAAAAAAAAAAAGAAAATACTTATTAGAAAAAATAAAGTGTGCGTGATTTTCTAAAAAATGGTATGTTGTAATTTTCTTATACATGTCAATAGACTTCGAGTACCTAATTCAATATTTTAGAAATTGCAAATGTTGTATTTTTGATGCGCGTGAATTTTCGTTTATTTGACATTTTTGGCTCGCAGCCTCTAGAAAAATTAAATTATTACTAGAAAACAAAACAAACTATTGGGTAAGTCAAAATAAATATTGAAGGGGACATAAAATACATTATTTTTTGACATTATCATTGATTCTGAATAATTTCTAGTATATAAACATTAAAGGGTGTTCGAAAACAAATCCGTTTTGGAGTAGGCCCTGATACAAAGAAGTTTGTCTTGACTTAATGTAGGTACTCTTTACAACAGACAACTCTTGATTTTGTTAGGTTAGGACAGAAGTCAAAACATTCAAGAACATTGTGAGAAACGTGACATCCAGATGCTCAAACATCTTCATGACAAGTCAACTTTAACGAGTGAATGCGCTCGAGCCTAGTAAACGCCAGTAACGGTAATACAGGACCCTACTTCACTGTAGAGGTACCCACTTAAAACGTATGAACCAGCTATACCTAAGTACAGGTGTTTTAAGACATATGTGACAGAAAATAAAAAATGTGATTCCTTGGTGCGTCCTGAGGAAAAAGTTCCCATTAACATGGGTCCGCAAATACACTGTTTTCGAGATGAGTGTCAAAAAAAAATTTTTGTATAGTTTTTAACTTTTTAACGATATATCTGAAACGTTTGAGATAGGTAACTCAGCTTTTGTAGGTAGGTACACACCTTAACATTATTAAAGGGTGTTCGAAAACAAATCCGTTTTAGAGTGGGGCGTGACACAAAGAGGCTTGTCTTGACTTAATCTGGACCCCTAGAACTGACTTTTGTTGTTTTATGTTCTATCTTCACTTACAATTATTTTTGACGGAGAATCTTAGATAAAAAAAAAATTTATGAACTTTTCTACAAAGTAAGGGGTGAAAACATAAACTTTTGGTATATTTTTTACTTTACTGAGTGGACTAAAATCACATGCAAAATGGAACTTTGGTAAATATAATTATCTCCCCTAAATGTTCTAGGGAAAAAATTAAAAGTGTCATTTGTTGGTACATATCGAAAATGTTATTCTAATGCAATGGTTAGATGTCAAGTGTGCTTGAGTCATTTTCGAGAAAATCGGAACGAGGTTTTACATTTTTTGTGATAACAATATTTAAAACTGCCGTCAAACGGGGAAAATGAAATCATAAAAATAGGACGAATTTAATAAATATTATTTTTGTTAGTCACAGCAATAATGAAAATAGCGTCACAACTTCTTCGCGATTTGCTAGAAAACGGCCCGAAAGACTTAAAATCTAACTACAGAAAGAGAAGTAGTTTTTCCATCTTTAAATGACACCTTAATGATTCTCTCTAAAATATTTATTGGATATATTTATGTGTCTCAAAAATAGGTTAACATACCATAATATGTGATAATATTTGACAACCATTAATTTACCATTAAAAAAATAAAAAATAGATAAATTAAATCATCTGGTGGGTTAAGACAGTTTTATAAGTGAAGGCTTTTAACCCACTGTTCAACTTGTTTGTTGGTAATAAATAATCGACAATTTAATGGAATACAACAATAATTATCGAGAGAATAATTCAACCTCAAACAGTTCAATATCAATTTGGCCTTACGAAATGAATTTCGCTATACCGATACAACCAGCAAATCATATGAAGTATATGCCATTACACCAAATGATTAAATAAACCAAGCATCTCATTGAAAACGTAGGCAAATTGTGTATTGTTTAGTTTTCCCACAAACAGCAGGCAGCTCATGAACTACAGTCTTTTAATGAAAAACTGTATTTCACTATGAGCCTACGGCATCATTAAATAGGTAAATGCGTGGAAAACAGTTTACGAGATTATTTCATTGTAGATGTCCTTATACAGGGTGATTCTTTTAAAGTGCCCATTGGAAAAAGTTCAACTTTTAGTTGATCTGGTCACTAATTATTCTTGACTGACTATGCTAAATAATTAGGTTTGTTGGTTATTGGGAGCGCAGTCAAAAAAGGAGAAAATTATAAAATTGTTTCTATTTTGCTAACTTTCGAGGGTTTTATTCACCTCTTCATCAGACACTAAAATTGAACAAATTTTTTTTCTTAAATCAGACATGAATTGCAGCAAACAATCACAAACTTACATGAAACAGTTGATTACAAGTCATAAATTTTCTTTAAAATAAACATTACAAAATCCAATATCCATGTGGGAAAAGTTTCATTTTCTTGTAGTTTCCTATTTGAAATAAAATGACTAGACAAAACTCAAAAAGAGGGATCACAGATAGAAATTGCACAATATTAACCACAGCAAGATCAGTCTTATTTAATTTAATTTGGTAGGAGAATTTTCTCATTCCTATAATAATAATTTTTCTTGTCGAGTAAGGGAGTAACACAATCCATTTAACAAAACTAATTATTTTAGTTGATCATCGAATCTGGAATTCAGGCAATATAAACAATTAAGTGTTAGTATTACCAAGATGGCGGCACAATTAAAATTGGCGAAAGAAGATGTCATCTTTGTTTTTTTTTTTTCAATGGGACATCTCATTATTATTATATTTTCAGATTGTCTGAGAAAAGATAATAACAAATGTGTTTATAGTTTCAGTTTAAATTGAGTAGGCTATGAAGTAAACAAGTGATCATCTCAATTTTGCTAATTGAATGCAGTGTACAACGATAACATCTCTAGATATCGGAAAACGGCTTAAATGTCCCTATCTTAACTTTTCATGTGGTAAAAATTATCAGATATTCTATCACCCTGTATAAACGTATCGATTCCCGGTGTAGCGTCATTCACCGGGAATCTGTGCTTCACATCGGCTCACCGTTTAGCTTGTTCTATTCTATGACTTTTTACTTTTAATAATCATTTTTAATATTCAATAACACAACCCTTTCACTCTGAAAGGGTTTAGTTAATTGTTTGTGATATTTTTGAGTTTCCGAAGTTTCTAAGTAGTTAATGATTTATCTTTGAACCACATGTCCGATCTCCCTTTATACATCTCGCCAAAGTTTTGATTTTAACTTAATAATGTAGAATGTATACTTTTTAAGCTTCAGACTGCATACGAATCATGTACTAACAATAATTATTGTCCTGGAAGCCGGTCGACAAGATATTCATGTAACTCTGAACGGAAAGAAATATACTCATTGATCTTTACTTGTATTGTTTTATTGTACGAGTATTGTTGAGTATAATATGGCAAATTTTGCGGAAATCCTCTCTTACCATACAACGCCCCTGTTGAAAATTCTTGGACGGAATTTATTTTTGGCACATGTTTCAAAAACTTCTCTTTTCAACAGAAATATAATTTTTTGTCTATCATGGGAAAAAGAACGATCTGTAGGACACAAAATCATCACCCAAGCGAAACACGAATACGAATACGAAACACATACAGAACACGTTTCGAGAACAGAAGCAGGCATGAACCCAGAAGGAACAGGACGACAAGCACCGATATGAACTTAGACAACCACATGTCGACAAACTGGTCTCGAACAGCTGGCTGAGTCGAGGAGTTCTATTCGGGAATACTGAAGGGTTCATGATGGCGATACAGGACCAAGTCATTAACACTAAAAATTATAGAAATTGTATACTCAAGGACAGTACGACGGGAAGTGACGAGTGCAGAAAATTTCACCTACAGCCATAAACAATACAACATATTACGGCGGGATGACGCAAACCCGTTGCACAAACAGATTGTTTTTCAAACACAACCAGCTGGAAAACATAGTTCATCAAAAATTGGCAATAAAATGTGGACTTGTGGATGTATGCAAGACCACTATTATAAATATACACCGAAAACAGTATTGGGAAACACCACACATTAAGTATACTACGATAGGGCCATTATCACCGACAAAACAATTCAACACATTATAATGGATATTACTTTAATAGAAAAGCAACATAGGACCACACACATAATAAATATAACCGTACCTAGCACACAAAACATGCAGGCAACCTACGCCAAAAAAGTATCCAAATACACAGATCTTGCATACCTACTAGGTGAAAAGTCTGTGGAGAATGGAATGGATGATAATCCTATCCACTTGTGTAATCAGACAGGCATTACACAAATCGCTACAAACCTTCGCAAAGGGTACATACAGACCCTACAAAAAGCACCTATTTTGAATATGTGTCACATTATGAGGAGTTTTCTGGATACTGACACAGCACATAGCACATAAACCGACATACACATGGTTCGGCGTAAAATGTGACAAATGTCTGACATGAGGGCTAAAAAGGAAAACGGCTGCCAGACCCAGAAGAAAAAAACGAAAAGAACAATAATAATAATAATAATAAGGGTTTATATTGGCATATGCGAAGACCGTGTCATCAACACATTGACCTACAGAAGCCATATAATGGGTGTTGAACTCTCTAGTGCCAACTGTAGAGTTTGTCAAACGACGCCAGAATCATTTATGCATATCTTGAGTGCGCGCCTAAAGCTATGTTTGTTAGAATTCTGTTGGGGGACGGTGAATTATAGCTCACTCCGAGCTGTCTATTATTATTACAGCCAATATTATAAAGGCTCATTAAGTAGCTCGTTAACAAACGGGCTATTAGTCTTAATGAAAAATTAAGTTTCGATCGGGTATTATAAAGCAAAACATTCCAGATCGTAACGGGCTATTAGTTAAAGACGGAAGTCGCCATATTTAATGAGGAATTTAATGAATTTTTGTGCCGAATTCAAACGAATGGCTGTGCCTACGAGAGGCTACGGACCGAAATGTTCCGATGGTGGTGAAATAATAGAATACATACTCCACGTCACGCGGTCACACCAGAAGTTGGGTTAGTGAGTGTCAGTACTGTCAGTGCCAGTGCGTATATCTACCTATGAGCCTGCGCTGACTGCTAGCTGCTGTTGTGGTGTTGTGTTTTGTGTTATTATTGTGTTAAAAACTGAACAGACAATAATTTAAATGTGAGTGAAGTGAATAGTTCGAAAGTGTTAAAAGGACTAGACCACCTGTTTCTAGGACTTCTGAAACTCACCGGGTGCTGTTCCTCTTTGTCAGAAGACGAGTGAATGAGAGCTGAGACATTCTGAAAACACCATTTTACACCTATTTATTCCAATTATTAGGTATTAATAATTATTATTTTATTTCAATGTAATGTCAATCTGAAATACATAATAAATTTGTTGTTTAATCTTAGCTGGTTTTATTATTTAATAATAGTATATACTGTAGCAAAGTAGAGGAAAGAAGTTAAGAATACATTGGCTGATTGTGTTATTACCTACTTGAACTTGGCTCCTGCGGGAGCGGGAGTAATGATAATTCTTTTTTATTTATTTATTTTTGAAACACATTTATTACCTTCCTAGCTTTTTTACCAAGAAGTAGGTCGGTGTAATTTGAGTAATAACGGAGTACCTAAACGTAAGGTAAGTATTGAAATTATTATTTTGGCTTACTTATTATAGTAAAGTTCATCAATGAAATGGGTGAGTGTGTGGTTTTATCAAGCTATGGGTACCTACCTACATACTATAAAAGATAGGTCTAAAGGTAGTGCTATTGATAAGAATGAAAAATTCAATTTTAATTATTTTTTCTCATTAAACCTATAAGTAGTCATTCAAAAAAGTATTCTAAATTAGTGGATTATTGAATAAAAACTAGATTCAGTCAAAATTGTATTTATTTAGAATGAAAATATATCAATCCATTTGACATTTCATTTCGTTAAGTCCCTTAATCGGTAGAATTCTGGTGATTAGTTATTGCTCCGACTTAACGAACTACTTCTAACCTAAAAATGGTAAAAAATACCTTTATAAGACGCTTAATGAAGAAATCTGCCCATTAGCCTAACGATCTATTAGCCTAATGAGAAAAGTTAACGATTTCAGTTCTCAAAACCTTTATAAGACGCTTAATAGCCCGTTTGGACTTAATAGCCCGTTAAAAAGTTCATTAACCCGTTATAATACTCGCCGTTAGTAGTCATTCAAAAAAGTATTCTAAATTAGTGGATTATTGAATAAAAACTAGATTCAGTCAAAATTGTATTTATTTAGAATGAAAATATATCAATCCATTTGACATTTCATTTCGTTAAGTCCCTTAATCGGTAGAATTCTGGTGATTAGTTATTGCTCCGACTTAACGAACTACTTCTAACCTAAAAATGGTAAAAAATACCTTTATAAGACGCTTAATGAAGAAATCTGCCCATTAGCCTAACGATCTATTAGCCTAATGAGAAAAGTTAACGATTTCAGTTGTCAAAACCTTTATAAGACACTTAATAGCCCGTTTGGACTTAATAGCCCGTTAAAAAGTTCATTAACCTGTTATAATACTCGCCGTTAGAGTCATATCTATTATTTATTACTAACATCTTGTGAAATAAAAATATTTGGTATAATTTGCGAAGATTATTGTTTTAATTTTATAATTTCAAATATTTCTATTCAGAAATACATCAAAAGTTATAAATGGTCCATGCGAGAGGGCAAGGAAAATATCAGAGAGGCCGTCAAATAGATAATGGGCTATAAGACTGGTTATTAAAGTTATGTTTGAATATTTTCAGACTGATAATGTACCAATTCATAATTAACTAAATAAAACACATTTTTGATTTTGATTTATTTCCTCTTATAAGAAATCACATCATAAAACATGAGTTTTTAATTTTAAAATAATATATTATTGACCATAACAACGTGACAACGTCGCAAAACATTATATTTTATTGAAGTGTCCATGAATGGCATTGTTGACATTTCGATTATTGCCTCACGGCTTTATTGTGAATTATTCAACTCATTAAAGGTTATGTCAGTTTAATTAATTATCATCGAAAATTAAAAACCATTTTTAGAAGTTATCCTACACATTTAAGAAATGAAACTGTTAAAACAAGTTCAGGGAATGTATTCTAGTTACTTATTTAAGGAGTGTTGACAGTGCAGCGTTATATTTTGCCTAGAAAATCGTGATAAACGATCATCAATTTGGATCAAAAGTTGAGCTTTAAAGTGTTTTTTTTTGTAAATTTATGGACTGTTCGCAATTTTTTTTTGCTTATATCGTCTATTTTTAAGGTAATCTTGCCCCCTATATAGAAATTTTCCCAAAAATCAGAGTGAGTGATAATGCACCACAACCTTCTGTTGAAATCTAGAAAAGAGGAAGACGCGCAGCCGGTTTGTTAGAATCTACGCAGATAGACTCACGGTAGGTGGAAAATTATCTGCGTTGTTGTTTTGGTCGAAATCAAACTCGATTTGATTTCGACGGATTTGATTTCGACGCAGTCGTTCAGTTGAACTAACAGCTGACAGTGTTAAAACAGTGTTAAAAAGCCGTTACTTTAAAAATTTGAAAATCATATCCAAGTTTCCATCAGAGGAATACAAAAAATTGATGGATCTCGTACGAAAACCTTCCAATGAAACTCGAAAGAAGATCTTCATGTTCTTCGTTCTCAATAAGTTTTGCCGGCAAATTTGTTTAGCCAATGTTATCATATAAAGAAACTTAGCCAAAATTATTAATAAATCATGTTGTCTGGGCATACCAGCATACAATCACACACTAATCCATTTCTAACAAACCACCCTTTCTTCAAAACAGATAAAGTTGTACGCTGCAGACTGCCGTACGCGTATGCCGTTCGTGAGACAGTTCTAACAAACCATAGCTTAATGCATGTAATTTCGGCATACATTAATCGCCACAATGCTGCATCGCGAGTTCTATATTTTCATCTAAGGTATTCCTATGAAGACACCGATACTGCCTCATGCTCCTGGTGATATTGAGTCCGTAATGAAAAATGGGAGGTGCCGAATTGATTGGAATTTCTCGTTCTCTACATTCAGGCAACTAAGAGCTAACAGGCCAGACGTTATCTCAGACAAACAGAAAAAAACAATTGTTTGTTATCGAATTCTCGGCACCAGTCGAAAGTAACATAGTATTGCAAGAAGAGGAAAACTGACGAAATATCTGGACCTTCTCTCCTAGCTCGGACGACTGTTCTCACGTACAGAATAAGATTGCTCGTCCTCCTTATGGGAGTACTGGGTGGCACATCATCTTCGCAAGTGACGGAGTTGAAAGTCTACAAAAAATCTGCGGTGTGGCTGATAGGTCGGATGCAGAGAGCGGTTGTTCTGAGTTCCATACGTTTACTTCGGTCTTGTGATCTGGCTTAATGATTTCAACCCCCGCAAGCGTTTACTACTGCCCAGCAGAGAGCAGCTGTGGGGGTATATTTCTTAGGCTTGTGGGGTGGGTGAATGGCATCGGATTTTACACGACTCACTAAGTCAACTTTAAAATAATAATAATAATCATAATCTTCTGAATTCGAATTCTGAATTATTGATATTGATTTCCATTAAATGATTACTTTCCGTTTCCCAAAAGACACCAAATTTCTGATCAACTTTCTATATTCAAACATCGAATGGAGAAAGGCTTGAAATAAAAAATATTTTATTTGAAGGTAGAAGATGTGAAGTTGATACACGATCAATAATAATAATTGTAGAAAAAAAAAATTCCTACAGCACAAAAGGATCTTTTCCACCAAGAGAATGACACGATAAAGAGACTGTTCAAGGTCTATGTTTGGAGCACAGCTCAATAGGGTCCTGAAACATGAAACAACATTAAAGCAGAATATCAATTGATTGAAGACATTGTAGATGTGCTGCGAAACAGAATTATCAAAAACTTTAATTTCTTCAATCTCATTTTACTAAGAAGGTATTTTTTAATAAAAAATACACTATTTATAGGTAGGCGTTGGTTTTTCAGAACATACCCTTTAGTTTATAACCTTCATACTTGAAGAGAAGGTACTAATTTAGGCAGCTTTTTGTTTCACTCAACACTAAAGTCATACATATCCGAGAAAGTATTATTTCGCTAGAATAATAATAATAGTTGTTATCTCTGCAACTACTAACTTGATCTGTATAAATGTCAGTGCATCGGGTCACGCGGGTCAATCTGGCTGGCAACATTTCCCATTCAAGGAAGATATCAGTACTTGATGGATTGATGAGATACTTACTTGACGAAGATCCATTATGGAGTATTAATAAACTACTGACTATTGATTTTCACCTTAATTTATTTTTATACAGTATTGCAAAAATATGTCTGGCCTGAAAATTTTAATTAATAAATTCCAAATTGTTATCGTTGACTGTTTAAAGTAGTTATGTGTCAGGATTATTTTCCATTCTTGCCTGAAAATTCGCTGAAAATGTTCAATTCAGAAACGAAAATATCGTTACCACCCAGGGTATAGATTGTAACTCTCCTAGGCCGTATAATACCGCCTAATAAAAATTCATGCAATTATTGCAAAAAAACATGGAATATTCATATTCCCGCCTGAATAATTTAATCCTGGAAGGACCGGAGCTTACTGTTAAAATCTTCGAACGAAATTAAATCGGCGCTCATGCTGATTTACGCAGTCTAATATAGCAGTAGCTAGTCGCATTTACTTTGGCGTTTCTTCCTGATGTCATTTCCGCATTATGAAGTTCTCTCGGAAGAGTTCTAGTCCCACTGGAAAGTCGATAAATTTCCAGTGGCGGAATTCTAACAAGGTTACACCAAATTATGCGCGACTTGTTAATAGTTCCTAACATAAATGTGATGTTATTATGAGAATAAGATTTTTTGATACTTATTTAAGATCTGCGCCCGTATTCACAAACGATAATTTTCAAAATAATTACGTAATCAATTATCTCCATCTCATTCTAGTACATATAAACTGTATATCTCCATCCCATTTATTTAATTATTTTCTGGCTTATTACAGGGCGATAATGCTTTGTGAATTCGGGCACTGATTAGTTTAGAAATATGATAAATAGCATATTAGTGCCTGCGCTGGGTAGCAATTTTATAAATAATGTTTTATTTTGCTCCCTCAATTTGTCAGTTGTTATACCTACAATTAAAAAACTTCTTTCATAATACATAATATTCAAATCTAATCTATAATGCATGGATATCTCCAAAAGGTACCGGTCTAAGTTCAACCATAGATTCTTGAGTTAAAAATATATGCCGATTTAACTGAAATTATCTATGTCCAAAATGGCACCCTTTTCAAGATATTATATTCCTTGGGAATAGATGAGAATTATTTTACCTCGAGAAAATAACACATTAGTTTTGAATCTTCAATACAATATAATATTATCTAAAACTGAAACTCAAGTGCTACGCCCCTGATTTTCGATCTCTTTCAGCTTTTCTTGTAAAAACAAATAAAACACATAGATAAGTAGTAATTCGAAAATAAACCGAAAAATAATTGTTGCTTTGGTGTCTTTAAAATTTTACATAATCCATTTTCGAATATATTTACGAAGATAAATCTGTTAACTCTGAATAAATAAAAAAAAAAAAATAATAAAGTACCTACGAGTATATTCACGTGTAAAATTGGAAACATTAATTTTAAAAAGTACTCAAGCAATCGAATTCTCGAAATTAGAGATATTCGCTATACAGGGTGTCCCAGCTTATCCGAAGCCGTCTCTGTAGGCCAAACGATGGATTTTTTTCCAAAAAAAATTTGCAAATTCAAGTACAGGATCACAATGGCCATAATTTAAAATTATTTTGGAGTATACAGAGTGTCCCATATGAGAGTGGCATATCAAAGTTATGTTTTTTTAAATGGAATGCTCCTATGTTATTGCATTTTTAGATTTTCTGAGAAGAGGAAATAAGATTGGCTTTTACAGTTGGTGTTTAAATTCAGAAGTTTTTGAGTTATAAACAAGTGAAAATCGTCATTTTTCAAGTTCAAGGCCCTGTACAACGAAAACGGTTCAAGATAGAGAAAAACGGCTTACATGTCCCTATTTTACTTTTTCATGTACTATTCTATGGTATAGAAACATTTGTACCTTCTTTGATTTTTTTATTTGGCGACGCGTGGAGAAATCTCAGAATTTTTCAAATTTTTTATCACCCTGTATAAACATTTTATCTACATCATGGGATAGTACATGAAAAGTTAAAATAGGGACATGTAAGCCGTTTTTCTCTATCTTGAACCGTTTTCAATGTACAGGGCCTTGAACTTGAAAAATGACGATTTTCACTTGTTTATAACTCAAAAACTACCGAATTTAAACACCAACTGTAAAAGCCAATCTTATTTCCTCTTCTCAGATAATCTAAAACTGCAATAACATGGGAGCATTCCATTTAAAAAAACATAACTTTGATATGTCACTGTCATATGGGACACTCTGTATACTTCAAAGTAATTTTAAATTATGGCCATTGTGATTCTGTACTTGAATTTTCAAAAAGTTTTTTGAAAAAGTCCATCGTTTGGCCTACAGAGACCGCTTCGAATGAGCTGGGACACCCTGTATATAGAGATAATACAGCGTGATCCATTTTAATCTGAACAGGGAAATATTTCGGAATTGTGGGGTTATTGAAAAAAAAGTTTTCAACAAAAGTTGTATGGTTGTTAGGGGGACGTAGTTTGGGGGCACAATCATCCCCCCTCTCCCCCACCCCTCACGGGAGGTGGGGGCAAGTAAAATTTTTTAAATGGGAACCCCCAGTTTTTATGGCGCACGTCGATTGAGTTGACAAAAACGTGAAACTTTTGTTTGAAACTTTTTTTTTTTTAACGAAAACCTGTCAAGTTATCGGGCTGTCAAAATTGAGATTTTCTAAATTATTTTTGGCACGCCTCGATAATTCGTTGCCTCATATCTTCCCGTGTTGTTGGGTTTCTCTCATAAACAACCCCTTTCAAATATCCCCATGCTTCTTTGCTGGCCAAGGAATTCCACATCCTCTTCCGATCAACCGACCTGGGAATCTAGCTTCCAGATAGTTCCTTACAGCAACAGCATAATGTGGCGGGGAACCATCTAGCTGGAACCACATTTGTCTACGTGTGTCCAAATCGACATCCTCCAACAGCACCGGAAAATCTTGTTGCAAGAATCGTAAATACGTCGGGCCATCTAGAATACCTGAGAAAGAAATTGTAGTATTTGCGGGTAGCAGAATGGGAAGAAACTTGACTGTAAGAATGAGGTATCGCTGATATTGAACGAATAAAATTACCCTAAAAAAATGCGGACCGATCAGCTGACCATTCACTATGCCACACCAGACATTGATACTCCAACGGTGTTGATAATCAATCTCACGAACATAATGCGGCTGCATCCGAGAATAATAATGAGAATTATGCCGATTTATTTTCTGATCGTTCTTAAAGGTAGCTTCATCACTGAACATCACGCGATTGAAGAATTGTCTATCCTGAACAATTTGTTCTTGCGCCCATCTACAAAATCTGACTTTTGCTTCAGCGTCAATTTCGGTCAATGCCTGATGTAAAGAGATGTGATAAGCGTGGAAGTGAGTAGCCTTCAAAATTCGATTGACCGTCCCATACGTCATATTCAGCAAACGACAAATCCTACGTTGACTGATGTGGGGGTTCATAAATACCATCCCCAGGACAGTCAGTATTTCTGGATCATCTGGATCATCATACCGCCTTTTTCTTTTTTGTCGGTGGAGAAACCCACCTCGACTCCGCTGCAGTAAAGCGAGAATGGTGACATGATTGGGATGACGCCGTAAAGGAAATCTGTTGGCATAATGAATTGCGGCTGCCCGCGCATTTTCGCCAACTGCACCGTACGAAATAATAATGTCTATTATCTCCTGCGGCGGATAGTTACCATTATGGCTTCAGAAACGATGAACGGGTTCACAGAACTTTCCAAATTCAAGGCTGACACTTAAGTTAACAATGAAGAACACACTAAATGCGATCTAAAAATTACTGTGCACTAGAGTGATTGATGTTTTTAACAAGACCCAATGATAAAAATTAAAAATGTCAATTTTGACATCTCGATAACTTGACAGATTTTCGTTTAAAAAAAAAAAGTTTCACGTTTTTGTCAACTCAATCGACGTACGCCATAAAAACTGGGGGTTCCCATTTAAAAAAATTTACTTTCCCCCACCTCCCGCGAGGGGTGGGGGAGAGGGGGGATGATTGTGCCCCCAAACTACGTCCCCCTAACAACCATACAACTTTTGTTGAAAACTTTTTTTTCAATAACCCCACAATTCCGAAATATTTCCCTGTTCAGATTAAAATGGATCACCCTGTATATCTCTATAATATTATATAATATTATGCCATTTTGAATTTTAATGATGTTTATAGTATTGGTGGTCCTCGTGCCGTCGTCATTACTATTAATTTTTGTAACATTTTGAAATATTTTCTGTGCAGCGAGACAATTTATATCTGAGAGATATGATGCATTTAAATAGTACTTTGTGACAAATTTTTATTAAATTTTCCTGATCAAGGACCTCCCTGTTTTCTGGCAATTACTCCGTACTCTCCAAATCCCCCGCGGTTGCGGGACTCTATTCCTATTTTCGGCATTCTTGTATAATTTTTTACTATTATAATAGTGATAGCATTCAGCGACTGCTTAATTTACGTGTGAGAGATGTTAGAATTTGAATGTTGTGTTTTTTATCTTACAAAATGCTATTTCAAGAACTGTTCGAGGATTGCAGATTTGTAAAGAGGTTAATTCTGATCCTAATCCTATTATTTCGAAACAAAAAAAAATTTAAAAACTGAAAACGGCAATAGTTATTTATTATACAAGGGAAAAAACTGATAAATTTCAGCTCGACATGTGATTTTATCCCCACTGTATTATTGGAGGGGACAAAAACATCAAAAGCTAAAATTGCACTTTTTTCTTGCGTATAATACACAATTTCTTATGTTTTTTATGAGACAAGGAAACCCCGGTTCCAGAATATCGAAAACGAAATTAGATAACTGAAAATAATGTCGAAACGTTCATCTTAGTTGAATTTGAATTTTCAAACTGGTATACTTTTGTAATAATCACGGTGTAAGATAACTAAGGTGTTGGAACAAGACTCCCCAGTGCGACCCGATATCGTCACGTTACATCTGTTTTACCCATTTGTTTTGTTGCTCTCGCTCGCAGTGGTTACTGGTTAGTTCTGCCGTACTCTTCACTCGGAAAAGCGCACAAGCGCTAGCATAAATGATTCACGCATATTCGCTGATAAACGCGTGCTTTTGTGTTCTAATTTTATTAATATTTAAATGTTAAGATGTCACTCGATGAAATATCCGTTATTGTTTCATCGCATCAACTTCTACAATTAGGCACATCACAGTTTCTACCCATTTTTGCTTATCGCTTCTTCAGAAAAAAATAAAATTGAGTAGCATGACACCCTGATAATGGCAATTTGCATGTGTAAGAGCAAGAGGTCAGAGCCCAGCTGGCAAGACTCTCTCATACACTGAGGTTCAGGTTTTCGTCGCGCGCTTTACTGTTGAAATACGTGCTTCGTTCACTCACCTATATATCTTACACCGTGGTAATAATCGACGCGGCCAACCTGGCAACGAAACGATGTAATACGAAAAATATCATAATTTAATTAAAATTGAAGAAAGTTTTGCAGAGATTCTGGTAAGTTTTCGATGAGAGAGTTTAGTTTATCTATATGGATAGTGATTACTATGAAAATTCTCTTAATAATTGTTATTTGTACATTAAGGATCCGTGAGATTTTCGTGTCCAGTTTGGATATAAATTTGATAATATCTGAGTGTTAATAGTAGCTATACCTAAGTGGCCATATCGGGGAAAAAGTACTAATTTTTTTCCCTGCTATTTTACTTTTTCCCCGATAACAAGCAGTTCATATAAAGAGGTATTTTTGTACCTGCCAAATGGGATAAAATGTCATACTTTTTTCTCGTCGCAGAAAAAACAATTTCAATTGTTTTTAGTATACCTATTCTATTCCAGATGTTTTTAAATTCAAGTTGCCTGTGATATTTTTTCCTAAAGTTATAAGCCTTGGAGAGCCGTTTTGAAGTAAGAAAACAATAAATTCAAAAATATGTGACTTTGGTTGCTATGGTTTAGGAAAAAGTATCTATTTGTTGTTTGTTGGCCTTCCATTATTCAAGTTTTAACTTCAGTTAAAAAGTTCCATCATCATATTTAATTAAGTACCTGTTAATCATTAGGTAGTTAAAAATCTTACTAAATATTACCTTATTGTGATGGATGATTAATAAAACACTAATGTTTTAAAAAATTCTACTATACGACATGGTGATCAGTAACTCGCGCACACCGAATACAGGGCGATATAGAGCCCATTAAAATTAAGGATATTCTAAAAAAAAAATTTAATCCAACGGTTGGTTTTCAAGTTACAGAGTTTCCTCATCCGAGTTTACAGCTAATTTTTCAATAACCGTGATAAAGATTAATGAAAAATTCAGTTTACTGTAATGTCTGGAACGGATACCACATAATTCATCTTTTTTTTTTCCCACAAAACCTCTTTACAGAGGAATTGAGAATGTTGGAAATTGATACCATACCTAAATCTGAACGAAATTTGAAGTTTAGCAACCGCCTAAACTCAACTTAGAATCTAAAATATTCAAATGCCTTCGTTGCTATGGAAATAAAAATAATAACAATACCATCCAACCCGAACTTTACTTATTCACATATTGTTCAGTGCAGTGTTGCCACTTTTTTTACAAAAATGGTCATATCTTTGGAAGAAAAGAACTTACAACACTGCAGTAAGAAAATTTACCGCTCTTAAAAAGTGAAGTTTACCGCAGCATGCTCCGAGTGCGTGAGTTACTGATCAGCCAGTATATAGTTTTTAAAATTATTTTTAAAATTCCATCAACATGTAGTAGAATTTTTTAAAACATTAGTGTTTTATTAATCATCCATCAGTGTGCAGAGTAAGGGTTCAAAACATAAATTTTATCACCTTAGTCGATTATTAAAAGTACCAAAGGTAGTCGAGAAAACACAAAAGAACATATTTATTATAAAAACATTCAAAGCAATGAAGCAGATAATTCCAAATTCGAACGAAACCTATTTTTAATGTAAGTTTAATAATATAGCTAATATACCAGTTAAAATAAATACAATCAACGTCAAATTTGATTAGAAAATCCATAAACTTTAAAAATTTACCTAGTCAAAGGTAGTTCAAAGCTCAGCCAGTATTCGAAGAGGTACCAACATAGTTCACATTTTCCATAACAAACTCTAATTTAAAAACATCTAGAATAAAATACATATATTTATGTTTTATTTTATTATTGAAGTATAGAAGCGAATCAACGAGTCGTCATTGTCTTTCACGAAAAATAACTCAGCAGTAATAAATTACTTCCAAAGTTGTATGCAATTATGTCGCTCTTTTGACTGCATCCACTTTTCCATCCTTCCCAAGTTATAAATTTATTGCTTCAAACTTTACTACTTAAAAAACCGGAAAGTTTTCAGGATAGACATGGAAACTTTACGGAATATTGGTTTCCAGAACATGTTTGTTTTGAAATTTCATGAGATCAGTTCGTAATATTATATTTATAGAGTTATATTCTTTTTCAATAAGTTTTATATCAAATATCGTTTACTGAAATTAGAAAATAACTATTTTGGCAAGAAAAACTGACGTTGATGCTACTAATGGGTTACATATAGGTTGAAGGCAATTCAAATGATTCCATTCATGGTGATTTACGGAGACTTTTTCTATAACAAGTCGAAATATTTTCTGCTGTTTTTCTTAAAATTATATTTCTTTGACATAATTATGTTATAATTCTGGACTGTAGTCTACTGAGGTAAATGATTTTCAAAAATTTCACTATTCCGGTTATATCGGTAGTCAATCACAAGTTTGTTATACAGGGTGAATTATAAAAAACGCCCCAAGCGATAACTCCGTTTTATCCCAGTATGTGGAGTAAATTTTAATACAGGGTGATGAAAATTATCAGATTTTTCATCACCCTGTATTAAAATTTAAACCACATAGTAGGATACTATTTGAAAAGTTAAGATAGGGACATGTAAACCGTTTTTAGATATCTTGAGCCGTTCTAGTTCTACGCTGCTTTGAAGTTGAAAATTTTCGATCTTCACTTGTTTATAACTCATAAACCGCTCAATCTAAATTCCAATGGTGAAAACCACCTGTATTAGATTTCTTCAGACATTTAAAAAATATAAAGTTTTACAGGGTGTTCTATTTAAAAACCCGAAGTTGATGTTACTTCCGGTTAAACAGGAAGTTGTGTTGATCGAGCGTTTATCTCAACATATAGATGATGATAAACTACGCCACTTTGTTACAAAAAGTTTTGTCATATCTTCAAAATTAACGGAGTTATCGCTTGGGGCGTTTTTTATAATTCACCCTGTATAAAAAAAAAACAATATTTCGCTACATTTATTACAGCCTGTAATGGTCAAATTTTATCAATTTCAATTCAAGTGACGTCTCAGTAATCTGATCTTTTCAAGAAATGTTCCCTTTAGTAAAGTTACGAAAAAAAAAACTGAAGTGTAAAAGAGTACCTATCGTGCGAAGACGTTCAAAAAACCCATACCATTCAAGGTTAATCAGATGTATTAATTTGATAATACAGGTGTCCAGTTCATTAGAAGCGGTCTCTGTAGGCCAAACGATGGATTTTTTCAAAAAAAATTTGTGAATTCAAGTACATACAGGATCACAATGGCCATAATTTAAAATTATTTTGGACCATACAGAGTGTCCCATATGAGAGTGGCATATCAAAGTTATGTTTTTTTAAAAAGTATTTCAAAATCGTGAGGTAGGTAGGTAATGATGTTATTTGTTAAAGAAATTACTTATACCTACAATTTAGCCGGCGTGGAACTACAATATAATTTAACTATTATTATAAATAATAAAAACCTTCTGGCGCATCAATCGCATAAATAGTGTATTTTTATGCGATTCAATTCTGTATATTTTCACCGCTTTTTAAATTGATTTTGTGAAATTTACATTATCGCAATTTCCATTATATTATATTAGGGTAGTAGTTTACTGTGAAAATTTCATTTGATTTCGTTTGAAAGCTGCCATAAAATTGATTCTTAAATTTAACAAAACAAAAAAAATTTGTCCCTTTTCCTATACCTACCGGCCACAGGCTAACTTTAGTTTAAAAATTCTCTTTTTTACACTACCTTTAATAAATTATTTGAAAAAAGTTACAGGGGAGTTTTTAAAACCAAAAATTTTAAATTTTTGAGTAACAAACATTTCGAAAAAATTCTAATATCCCCGCCATTTTTCTTAGCTGCTTCTTTATATTTTCGAAGGTTAAAGACTATTAGTCTACTGTAAAAATTTTAGTTCAATTGCTTCAAAAATATGCTCATGAACTGTTAGGTATAGAAATTTAGAAATTTTTACCTTTTCCTACCATCGCCACTGGCTTAATAATAAAAAATTGCAAATTTTATTGCGTTAACTCAAATGTCAAATAATTTTCCTCTAATCTTGTTAATTTCGTTTATGAGTTTCTTTTTTTATCTTGCAGGGGTTCAAAAAATAGCTTTCTCTCCTAAAATTCAGAAGGCCGCCAATTTGAAACGGCTCGATCGATTTTTCTCAAATGCAATACCAGTCCACTCCTTGTATATCTTACTCTCACAAAAATTTAAATCTCCTAGATTGAAAACTGCTACAACGAAAGAGTGCCTTGTGGAGGTTATTCTTTAAATTTGAAGGGATACCCTGTAGACGTACCGCGGCGACTTTAGGAAATTCTTAACCGTAAATTAACTTCTAACGTCGTCCCAAAGTTTCACAAGAGTAAAAAAATTCATTCACTAATCTTGAAAGGTGAAGCTACAAGAGCGTTTTTAAAATTTTAGAGAAATAAATATCATCTAAAAAAATTCGATTATCTCCGCCATTTTTCATATTTTCTTTTTCAAATATTTGAGGGTTGGAGCTCTTAGTATAGTTGTCTACTATAAAAATTTCAGTTTAATCCCTTCGAAAATATGCCCATATAAGTGATTATAGAAATTTACCTATTTCTATGTCACTGGCTTACTATATAGAAATAAAAAAAATTTATTGCATTAACTCAAATTTCCAATAATTTTCTTCACACAAGAACCACCTCCCTTGACTTTGACGATTTAAATAGGAACCCCCATTTTTTTGACTAGTTATGATTAAGCGTGGAGAACTAACTTTTGTATGAAAAATTGTATTTCAATTTTCTTATTATTGATATATTATATTGTTATTATTCCTATATTAATGAATATAGGAATATTCATTTCCAATATTTTTTGTAAATAGTTATTACTTTCCACATGTTAGATTTTAAAAAATGGCTTAGAAATAAATATTCTGAACGACCAAATTTCACTTGATATTATTTTAACAATTTTTCAACACGCAAAGATGTCCTTTTTATTTTTTTCCTTGAAAGGTAATTAATAAACGAAAAGATATTACGAGGCAAAAAAGTTGTATGAACTTATTAAAACTTACTAAAATGAATAACCCTGCTAGAATTCAACAAAATGGACAAAAGGGTCATTTAGATATTACCTAATAAAAACATATATTTTTTAAAACTTTGTCACCCTGCATCTTGAAAACCATACACTTCAGGACACATGTTTATATGAACTTTTATACTTGAATTTGGTTTAGGGACGCGCCCTTGAAATTACGTCCTATCATTAAGTAACACCTCTTGTACCTATAGGGTGAGGGGCAAGAACCTTAGGGAATTTTTATATGGAAAAGTGTAGGGAGTAGAAGTCTGAAAATTTGTACATGTATGATTTATAATTTTGACAAGCTGAATTAAATATTTACAACCACACACCGCTTCCGGTTATACCCGGAGTTGCCTTCAACTTTCTTATTTTAAATGGGACAACCTATAATTATGACATTTTCAGATTGTCTGAGAAAATCTTATAACAATGGTGTTATAGTCCAAGTTTTTAACGAGTTATTTATATTGTGATTTTAGTATAAGCGAATGAAAATTGCAATTTTCCATTTTTAACGCAACTTGGGTACCTAGATTGAATACGTGTCAAGATTTCGGAAAACGGCTTACATGTCCCTATTTGAACTTTTCAAGTAGTATCCTATTTTATAGATGAAATTTTATATACAAAGTGATAAAAAAATCGGCGGTTTTCAAAAAAAAAAATGAGAAAAAAATGAAAATATTTCTGTACCACAGTATTGTACATGATAAGTTAAGATGGGCACATATATCCGTTGTCCGATATCTTTGCCCGTTTTCAATGTAAGCTGGTTCGAAAATGGAAAATTGCTATTTTCATTTGTTTATATTGCATTAATCACTCGTTATCGTTACAAACTTGCACTATAAACACTATTCTTATTAGATTTCTCATAGACAATCTGGAAATGTAACTATAATATGTTCTATTTAAATAAGAAAGTATGTGGCAAGTTTATAACCTGAAATGGTGTGGAGTTGTAGATATTTTAGTTGAGATCGTCAAAATTGAAATCATAAATCTACAAATTTTTAGGCTTCTATACTCCCAACAATTCTTCATATAAAAATGCCCTGAAGTTCTCGTGCCTCACCCTGTTACGTATCTACATAATATCATACTAAAAGTAAATTACAGGTAGGTACCTAATTGATGTTTTTCATAAATTTAATTATTAATGTATACCTACCTATGTCGGTATTTCTTACAATTGGTATCATAGGTAGGTATATGAATATACAGGGTGTCTCTAAAAGGTATATTTTTTTAATTAGCAAATACAAGAATATCTCGTCAGTAGAATTTCATCGCTACCTCTTCATTAGATACAATAAAACTGATACCTACTTATGCATGATATTTTCCTGAATTCTATAATTTTATAAAATAAAGTAGTTCTCGCTCGGCTGAGATATTTTGTATTATATATTCCATAACAGAAAATCCTTGGGCTTCTTATGGATTTCATATTTCATAAAACGACAACGATCAGCATAGAGAAAGGACACTTATATGTAAGTAGGACGATGAATACGAAACATCAAGGACCAGCGGCTGAATGTGTTTGTCTACTTCTAGTATGCAAGCTCTTTTATAACAAAATACCCAACGATGTTCTAGTCATCTTTCAAGCCCTTACTGGCAAAAGATCAAGGCCTGATTGATGAACTAATAATGATTTGTAACTTTCTTCTTTATGTTTTGAACCTACAGCTAGATGAAAAATATAAAATGTATAATGTGAATAAGCAAAACAAAAAATTTCTCCAAGGCCTAACAAAAATTCCGAGTAAACAACTTTTTATCTTGTTAAGTGAACTGGAGAAATTTTGCAGTCATTGGAGAACTCTATAATAGATGTCTGCTTTTAGACAGACCAATTCCAACATGTAAAAGAACTTGATCATTTTAAAGGTGTTCGCAGACCAACCCGGGACAGCGGGAGTGGAAGCGATCTGAGCTTGGGATGTAATATTATTGTACAGCTTGGCGGGAAATGCAGGAATCAAAACACGTGAATTTGTTATCATGCATTTTTCCGCTGCACAGTTGGTATGTGAACTCCTCAATACAAGAAAAAATACATAGCATGTAGAGGGAAATGACTATCACTTAGCCTTTGAAATAATTTCACATATACAGGGTATTACATGAGGATAGGAAAATATTTAAGGAGGCAGTAATAGTATAGGTCATTACAGGTAAAAAAAGTTCATTAAGTTCATACATATAAACCTGCTAGGTCCAATTTTGCAGAGGTCAGGTCAAGAGGTCGTTACGAATTAAGATCTGTTTGAAAAATGATACCTACAAAAACTGATGATTTTGATAATAATTATGCACGTTGAATAATTTTCCTGATTAAAAAGAAAAAACATAGTTGCTAGATACATAATATGAACTTTTTTACTTATAATGACCCACTCTATTGACCCCTTAAATATTTTTCTCTCTGCGTACATAGTAATATTGTCCACTGGGTTATGCAAAGGCCACCAAAAAAACTGTTGCAATCGCTTTTTCCGCATAAAGAACGGTCTTCGCCGTCTTCGGAGCTGGTTCTCCTACCTCGATCTACTGCATTGACTGTTATTTTGACTCGGGGCAAAACTCACTTGAAGTTTTGCATAGCTTTCTTTCGTATGCATAAATGGTACACATATTTAAAAAAAAAAAAAATCAAAGAGAATCCAAGCGCGAGCGCACGAAAGGGGGTTAACGGCAGACCTTGACCCCCAAACATTTTGTTGCGTACGCCTATGGCTCAGGTGTATGGTTTTTTTATTGAGCGTTTATTTGTTTTACTATCCTCACTTCTATATCATTTTGACTTAGGCTTCCGTTTACGAGATATAGCAACTTATTTGGGTGTGTGTCGTTGATCAACTTACTGATATTTAAATTTCTTATTTATTTTCCATGATTAAACATCGCGTTGTATTAAATTACCTTTTCTTATTTCATATTACATTAAAAAGCGTACAAATAACAAATAACGAAGTGAAAATATAATAACTGAAACTAAACACATTAATTGAATATCGAAGATGATTAATTTAAATTAAATGTTCAACATGTCTGTCATCTTCGCGAATGCACATTTGGGCTCTTAGGAGAGAAAACGGAATATGCTGGAAAATTATATTTTCTATGCTTTATAATGTACCAAAGTACCAATGTTCCGAAGTTTTATATGCTAATAAGACAAGAATTCCAATAGAAAGCTTTATCCACAGCCCCTACAAACATTTCACAAAATTGAGAGGTAAATTACACCAATATAACTTCTTATGTCTCATTTTATTACTCAAATATTTTTTTAAGTGTTTCCAAGGCAAACTTACAAGACAAAGTGTCTTTTGAGTGCTTACAAGACACGCAGTGACTGAGTGCTCATAAGACACTAGTCTTTTATTGACCTCATAAGAATTTTGTATACAAACACATTAGCGACATTTTTTGACTAAGTATACCACATTATTTGACAAAAATATTAAATTTTACTTTATTTTAAAATTTAATCACACAAAAATCGTCATCAGCAGACCCTACGTTAAGGATTCCTATTACCTATCTCAGAAAATTGCTGAAATAAACTTCTTGGAAACAGTTGTAGGTAGCAAACAAACAAAAAGAGTTTAATTGCGCAAAAAAACATGATGATCATAAAACCGTTTTTTTTTTCTGAAAGATTCACCTCCTTAGATGTGCGAGAGAAATGTTTTAATTTGAAGCTTCCATCCATACACAGAAAAAACTTGGTGAAATATTTTCCTAAATTTTGTGCTCAGAAATAAACAGGGCATAATCTAAATGTTTTCTCTAGAAGCGAAAGCAGCGAAGACTTCAATTTTGATTAAATCTTCCATTACTGCATTAAAAAAGGCAAGAGTTCTTTTGTAGATAGAAGTGATATCGTCAGTTATAATAATAAAACTTAATTGCTATTAAAAGCATAAGCGAAGCAGTAACGTCTGTGATTCTCCTTCTTCCTTTTCTAGTGGCAGCGTTTCGATAATTAACAGGATCTGAATGAATGATGGTTCTCAAACTTTTGTAATTTTGTCCAACAATAACTTTAGACTATAATCTCAATATTATAAAACTTTAAAGCAATCAAATTGGGTAATGTTAATTATTTAAATTAAAGGATGAGTCATGCATCCACAGTTATACAATATGTGATGACATGGGTAAAGATTTGTTTATCAAGCCGTATTATACCCCGCTAATAACTTTGTACTGAATACAATGACACGCAATTTTTAGAAATCTATACATACTTTTCTTGCCACAAACAATAAACTGTCTTAAAAAACCAACGTTGCCAAAGAGTAAAAACCCTCTTGAGCATCAATTGCATAAATAGTTTATTTTTATGCGATTCAATTATGAATATTTTCACAACTTATTCTTAAATTGGATATCTGGAAATTTTAATCGCAATATCATATTTTGTATTATTATACAGGGTGAGTCAATAGTGAGAGATCGGAACATTGCTATTCAACCGTACAGGGTAAAACAAAATTTCAAACGCCATCCCAGATCGTTTGTAACTCTGCATATTTCAAAAATATTTTCAATTATACAGGGTGGACCATATTTGGCCTACATTTATCAATTTTTTTTTCAAATGGAACCCCCTATATTTTATGACATATTCTTATTTGACTATGAAATAGCTTCATGTCAATACATATTGTTTGACATTTAGGTGCGGCGCGTTGACATTTAAAAAAATATTTTCAAAAAAATTCATCGCATGCATGCATTTACTGAAAAGAAGCCTCAGAACTTAGTTTTGGAGTTTTAAGGTTGAAATTTGGTATCCACATGGAGAAAGGCCATGTCTATCACCACGATAGAATAGACTGATATCTACTTATTATACAGGTGAGTCACAAATAACTGTCAAATTTTGCTTACTTCAGAAGGTCATAACTTCACTTTTTCAAATAGCACACTCGGTATTTTTTTCCACAATTAGATCCACCTCTGATCTGACTACATTTTTATTTGGTATGTCCTATACCTAAAATGCACAGTTTGAGAGATATTACACATTTTACGTTGGTCTGACTGCAGAAGATGCAAATGTAATATAAAACCGGGGCTATGAAGAAAAATGTGACATTTCTAGTGACATTTATCATGCAGCGTAAATAGCAAGTCAAAGCTCGAGCGAAATAAAATAAAATACAAGATACGACAATAATCTTAAATTAAAATATTATCAAATCAAATCAAAAAATTTATTCATTTACCCAAAAGAATAAATCCATTTAGAGGAAAACAACAATAAAGTAAAATAAAATATGATTTAAAAAATAAACTGCAACGAAGTTATTGTCAAATACACACTTGCACATAAATTCTTGCCGCAAGGAGAGGATTTCTCTCACTTTCTCCCAAATAATAAGTCATGTCTACTTGCTCTTGTAAACGTAAATCCATTTAGCAAAATTCTATTTAATTAACGAGAACTTGGAATTTAAACATGCAGTGACAGTGACACTAGTAAAACTAAAAATGTCACATTCTTCAATATCACTTTAAAGCGAAATGTCACATTTTTCTTCATAGCACCCTGTTTTATGACATTTGCATCTTTTTGACATATTTTGACATTTGATTTGATATTATTTTAATTTAAAATTATTGTCATATCTTGTATTTTATTTTTTATTTTATTTCGCTCGAGCTTTGAGTTCCTATTTACGCTGCATGATAAATGTCACTAGAAATGTCACATTTTTCTTCATAGCCCCTGTTATGACATTTATATGACATTTGCATCTTCTGCAGTCAGACCAACAGAAAATGTGTAATATCTCTCAAAGTGTGCATTTTAGGTATAGGACATACCAAATGAAAAATGTAGTCAGATCAGAGGTGGATCTAGTAGTGGAAAAAAATACCGAGTGTGCCATTTGAAAAAGTGAAGTTATGACCTTCCGAAGTAAGCAAAATTTGACAGTTATTTGTGACTCACCTGTATAGTAGATCTCAGTCTTATTATATCGCGATGATAGACATGGCCTTTCTCCATGTGGATACCAAATTTCAACCTTAATACTCCAAAACTAAGTTCTGAGGCTTCTTTTCAGTAAATGCATGCATGCGATGAATTTTTTTGAAAATATTTTTTTAAATGTCAAACAATATGTATTGACATAAAGCTATTTCACAGTCGAATAAGAATATGTCATAAAATATAGGGAGTTCCATTTGACAAAAAAAATTGATACATGTGGACAAAATATGGCCCACCCTGTATAATTGAAAATATTTTTGAAATATGCAGAGTAACAAACGATTTGGGATGGCGTTTGAAATTTTGTTTTACCCTGTACGGTTGAATAGCAATGTCCCGATCTCTCACTATTGACTCACCCTGTAGGTATTTGTCCTCTGTGGAAATTTCAACTCAATTGCTATGAAATTGAGCTATAAAATGAATAGAGAAATTTAGCATTTTTGCTCCTTTTCCTGCATAATATGACACTGGATAACTAATTAAGAAATTGCAATTTTTTACATTGGGGGACTTGAAATTCAAAAAAAAAAACTTTCCATGTAGTTAACTCTTAATATTTTTATTAATTAATATAATATTATTCTTATGTCCGTATTCATCAAACTTCAAAATATAACTCTGGGGTTATATTTTGAATTTTCTGACAGCTGATTGGTCTAATGCTCAAAGCCTACGAACGCTACGAATTTTAAGCCAATGACATGCTCCAAAATATAACCCCAGGGGTTATATTTATTGATGAATACGGGCCTTAATCTCTCATATTCAGCGTAATTAAAACTATACAAATTTTTACGAAAACTCAAATGTCTGCCATTTTGAAAAGCCTCAACTGATTCTGCTCAAATGTAATATAAGATCACTTCTTATGGCTATCTTACTCCCACAAAAATTCCAGTCCCCTGGACTGAAAACTGAAACCTGAAATGATGTGTCAAGTACACTGTAGTTTTCGAATTTTGAACGGACAGGCTGTAATTTGACTGTAAAATGACAGGGTAATTTTTTGAGGATTTTTTTTAAGGAATTCTTTTGTTTTAGGAAAAACGTTCCATACAAGATTACAAAATTTCGTGCACTAATCTTGAAAGATAAAGCTACAGCGACGTTTTGAAATCGAAAATCTTAAATTTTAGAGAATTAAAGTTCATATAAAAATTTTTAATATGTCCGCCATTTTTTTTTATTTACATCTTGAAGTTTTTCATGATTTAATGTGATTTAGTGCTATAGTGTACTTGTCTACTCTGAAGATTTCTGTTCGATTGCCTTAAAAATGTGCTTGCTCATAAATTATTATAGAAATTTACCACTTTTCATTAAGTCATTTTTACCCTTTTCCTACCCATGTCGCTGGCCTGTTAATAGACAAAATGCAATTTTCTCTACACTCACGTCAAGTTCGAGAAAAATGTTCTTCCGAGGCTCTTAATTTAGATTCAAAGTTTTTATTCCCATCTTGCCTTTATAGAATAGAATTGATTGTTCCTTGAATAACATTTTTTATGAAAATTCAAACGACCGCTATTTTGAAATGGCTCGACCGATTTTGCTCAAATGCCAGACCTGAAACGAGGTGAAAAGAATCGTTTTTTTTTCCAATTTTGAGGGACACTGTAGAATTAACGCGATATAGGGAATTTTTTAAACAAACATCAAACGTAATTTCAAAGTTCTACAAGGGTATAAAATTTCGTTCACCAATCTTGAAAGATAAAGATACAGGAACGTTTATAAAATCGACAAAACGCGATTTAAGAATAATAAATATAAATACAGGCTGTTCCGGGTCGTTCAAGTCGGTCTGTACGGGCCAAACGATACTTTTTCAGTTTTTTTTTTTTGAAAATTCAAGTACAGGATCTCAATGGCCATAGTTTAAAATTATTTTGTACTATACGTACAGAGTGTCCCGTATGAGAGTGGCATATCAAAGTTTTTTTTTTTTAATTATTGCTCGTATGTTATTGCATTTTTAGATTGTCTGAGAAGAAATAATAAGATGTTTTTTTTTCCACGACATTCCACGTTTCTGGTTGAAAAGAATAGTCGCGGTATAATTTGGCAGCAGTTTGTTAAGACTTTTAAAAATCGCTCATTGTATTTAGAACGAAGTGAGTCTTCCTGTCGAAAAAAAACTATAGGGGTGTAATTTGAAAAATACAAGTAGAGAATATATAGATTACCTGGGGGTTGAAAGGCGTAAATGTGTATTGAGGACTCGATTGAGGGTTAGGAAGCCTTAGGCCTTATAGAAGTATTTTTCAAATTTCTTAAATATTATACAGGGTGTCATAAATTAGATGTTAGACTCTTGGCCACAGATTATTCGGTCAAAAATAATGGTACTTCCCTCATCCTATTTTTAACATATAGAAGTGAAGAACACACCCTCTCTCATATACAGGGTGTTAAAGTTAAATTTTATATTAGGCTTTTCTTAATATCTGCGCGTTGCTTTTATAGATATTCAGTTGAAATTTGGATCAAATTTCTTTGTCATGACTACACACTTTTTGCTAGATTTTGTTAACAGAGAATATAAGCGCGATCTTCGTCTCATAATCAATGTGTCATAAAGTGATATAGAAGAAAAGTAGCTGACTTGAGCCTGTTTTACAGATATTTTTATGGAAGTGTTCATTTTTTTTTTCAAGTTTCAATAATTTTTTTAATTTGGAAAATATACAAGAATACCTAATAGCTTTCAAGCATTTTTAATGAAAATAATTTAAAAGTCTTAGATTTTCCTGAACCATACGATTGCGATGACAATCATTAGGAATTTTACTTATACGTATCCGAAATATTCTTATTTACGCAGTAAAATAATTATATCTTACCCACTTCTAACGCTTCAACCAACAATAATAATTGTAATTGAACTTAGACACATATTTCTAAAAAAAAAACGAACGATTTTAAAGATTCCGATAATAGGAATAGATATCAAAAGCCTATAATAATCAAAATCATTACAAAATGAAGGTGCATAGTTCCAAAACAACCAATTGTGTAATTATTTTTCACTCGCTCTCGATAAGGAAGCTTTCCTACACCTCTACATACTTGAATTTGTTAGGTCTGCATAAATCTTTTATCACAATAAAAAAGAAAATAGAAATTGGATTTGACACACTCTATATCATTAGGAAGGAAGAACAATGGATTTTCACACAATAATTTTATTTTACAACCTTGTGTCTACAGTATTAATGGATCCCATTTTTAAAGTACACGAGCACTGTATCAAAATCCATTATATTATGAAATAGATTAGACTGGGAGGCTGGAACATCCTAGAACCCTATTCAGAGTGTTTTCGCATAATTGAACGTCAATATTTAAGGAGGTGATTTTTGGGTCCATTTAAAGAAATAAACATCACAAGAACATAATGTCCTAAAAGTCCTAACTTTTGAGATACAGGGTGGTAAACTTTTATTAAAATAAATAATTTTTTCTTAATATCAGTAATACCGCTCTGGATATTTTAATGAAATTTCGTATGCAGGTATTACGCATCAAGGGGCATTTTTTAATGAACCACGTTTCATTTTATTCTCGCTAGTGACGATGGTGCACGATCGTACAGAATTTTACCTGCATATCTTAGCGGACATCGATGGTACGCCACTGATTTCTGTTCAAATAGAAATCATTTTTGGAATCCCCATTCATTTCAAAACAAATTTGATTACTTGTTTTTTTTTCAGACCCATGCACGGTTTTCGACAAAAAAAATAAAATCTGTTTCTCTACATGGTCACAAGATTGTCGTTAAAATGACAATAAAAAATTTAAAATATGCAGGTAAAATTCTGCACAATTTTCACTAGTGGAAATAAAACGAAATGTCGTAATACGACCTGTATATGAAATTTCATTAACATATTATCTAGAGCGGTATCACAGATATTATGAAGAAAAAAATTTATTTTTAAAAATTTACCCCCTGTATCTCAAAAGTTAAGACTTTAAGGACATACGTTCTTATGAAGTTTTCTTCTTAAAATGGACCCAAAAATCACCCCTTTAAATATTGACATTTAATTACAAAACACCCTGTATACAATCATATAAGTACCTACTAGATATGAGACAGGAAATATAACGTATAAAAGAGTGGCCACATAAATGGCAGCTATCTAATTTAAATATAACTACGACTTCCAAGGAAAATTGAAAAACAATCCTCAAACATTATTTATTTTGTGTGATTGAATTTTATTATTGTAATACAGTTTTCTTGAATATGCGAACCTATTATATAGTGGAGCGGAAAGAGCCCGCTATCTCGCTTATTTAAGGTAGAAAAATTTTTCGGAGTAGAAAGATATGGGACCGGTACCATCATATTAAGGAATCTTTGGGTCACTAGAATCTCGTTTTACGACAAGCTCCCTTGGTGCTGACAAAAGTTACAGCCCTTTGAATCTCAAATTTGTGATTTTTTTTTCACGAGTAAAAGCTTCGCAAAGTTTTTTTTTCTCCGTCACCGGTTGACATTGGGGACTCTAGTTTTGTTTTTCCTTTATAGTTATGATTAGTGAACGAAATGACGTATTTGAAATGCAAGAAGTTTGTTCAATTTTCAAAATATTCAGTGTTTTTGACCGATTAAACACACAATTTCTGCAAAGTTCCGACTTTGAACACCTTTAAATTTTTTTTTCACGATATCGATGTCAGTTTTTTTGTTACCATCTGATAAAATGAAGCTTTGTGAACATTTTATTTCGTATAACATGTAGTCGCGTTTCAAAAATAAACTTTCTAGAGCCGTTTATATGAAACCCTGAAGATGAACAGATATGTTTAGCATAGAACGGACGGAGTGCGAGCTATAGCGCGGCGACGGCTGTTGAACAAGGAACGGCTGAGGGTAAGATTGTTACTGCGAGTGTTACTGTTATGTACCTATTCAATAATAATTTAGGGACGTTTATTTATTGTAATATTGTTTAAATAAGGCTTTGTTATTTATTAAATATTTTAACATGCTTGAAATTCATTGAAAATATTCATATTTTCAATTGGTTAATATACCTAAAGGGCAATAGAAAGCAAGGTATGGTCTAAGCAAGGTACCTAGAACCTATAATAATAGGTAGGTATACCTATCTACGACATGCGGTTATAATTACACCTTAGAGCGGCTGGTCGTCATAATTATTATGCGAAGTATGTTCCTGTTTATCTCTCCGATATGAATAAATTAAAAACCAAAAATTCGAAAATGTATGATTTCTTAAATGAGGGTAATTTCGTAGTCAAAAAGACTGCAGAAAAGAAATTCATTTGTGTAGCTTTCGACATGGCATTAGAGCAAAGCATTAATAGAAACTGCAAAAGCTATGGGGGGAGGGGGTAGTGGGCGCTTCACTAAAAAACAAGAAACCTTATTGAGATGGTTAGTAACAAGACATTCACTTGGTGATTATGTAAAAAAAAATATGAAATACTGTCCCGAACTGATCACCGTCAACGGCAACAGTGCTGTACTGAAAAATAACGGGATGAAAAATAAGA
Source organism: Malachius bipustulatus (assembly GCA_910589415.1). Taxonomy (NCBI): domain Eukaryota; kingdom Metazoa; phylum Arthropoda; class Insecta; order Coleoptera; family Melyridae; genus Malachius; species Malachius bipustulatus. The sequence goes on from OU342630.1 coordinate 41,744,033, forward strand.
CATACAAAAAATCGCAAAAAATGATGGAGCTATTTGAAGAGCAATGGACAAATCCATTTGATTCTCGATAATTCCCGAGAATTTAATTAATATTACTACTGGGTGGATCGCATCAAAAGAAATTGAAAATAGCCTGATGACATGTGTCTTATTGATGCCAAAAAGAACCACGAGGACTTCATGAAAAATACTTTTTATGCAGAGACTTTTTTGGCAGCTGTAGGGTCCGAAGCTATGTTTAGAAGAGTTCTAACCATTGCTCGCTTAACCCTTTAACTGATACGTCAGATATAATGTCACATGAATTATCTTCTGTTCCTTTGTCTATATTTCATGAAGATTTTACAACGAGAAAAAACGTTAAGTCGGATTTAAAGTCAAGACTGAAGGGACACTCTACTTCATTCTACTTTTCAGGGACATTCTACTTTTGTATCAAATTCTCGATATCGTTGACTCTATTCTAATAGATGGGATGGCAATACTAATTTTTGTTAAAAGTAAATTGCCGAGATCATTAAATGTTCGTTTTGTTTCTTTAACTGATCTGAATCATTGCCATCCCATCTATTAGAGTCATCTATTAGAGTCAACGATATCGGGAATTTGATACAAAACAGAAGTAGAGTGTCCCTTATTTAAGTCTTGACTTTATACATTTTCGAATTTTTGGTTTTTAATTTATTCATATCGGAGAGATAAACAGGAACATACTTCGCATAATAATTATGACGACCAGCCGCTCTAAGGTGTAATTATAACCGCATGTCGTAGATAGGTATACCTACCTATTATTATAGGTACTAGGTACCTTGCTTAGACCATACCTTGCTTTCTATTGCCCTTTAGGTATATTAACCAATTGAAAATATGAATATTTTCAATGAATTTCAAGCATGTTAAAATATTTAATAAATAACAAAGCCTTATTTAAACAATATTACAATAAATAAACGTCCCTAAATTATTATTGAATAGGTACATAACAGTAACACTCGCAGTAACAATCTTACCCTCAGCCGTTCCTTGTTCAACAGCCGTCGCCGCGCTATAACTCGCACTCCGTCCGTTCTATGCTAAACATATCTGTTCATCTTCAGGGTTTCATATAAACGGCTCTAGAAAGTTTATTTTTGAAACGCGACTACATGTTATACGAAATAAAATGTTCACAAAGCTTCATTTTATTAGATGGTAACAAAAAAACTGAAATCGATATCGTGAAAAAAAAATTTAAAGGTGTTCAAAGTCGGAACTTTGCAGAAATTGTGTGTTTAATCGGTCAAAAACACTGAATATTTTGAAAATTGAACAAACTTCTTGCATTTCAAATACGTCATTTCGTTCACTAATCATAACTATAAAGGAAAAACAAAACTAGAGTCCCCAATGTCAACCGGTGACGGAGAAAAAAAATACTTTGCGAAGCTTTTACTCGTGAAAAAAAATCACAAATCTGAGATTCAAAGGGCTGTAACTTTTGTCAGCACCAAGGGAGCTTGTCGTAAAACGAGATTCTAGTGCCCCAGGGATCCCTTAACATGATGGTACCGGTCCCATATCTTTCTACTCCGAAAATTTTTTTGTGCATATTTTCAGCCTCTTTCCGCTCCACTAATAAGTGAGGCAAGATTTTCAAACAACCGTAGATAATGATGATATTTGCTGCTTTAACAAAAAAGGAAAAGATAATATATTTACGAATTATTGTATTTTATCCTTGGGTTGCTCTGCCAAAATAGTAATTCTTTATTGTGTAATAAAATATAATAACAGTGTTATATTATTCGTTCTATTTTATTAAAGTTATTTGTTCAAATGTTCAAAAAGAATAAAAAGTCAATAATATGGTGTCCATAAGAAAAAAATATTGACTGTACCTGCGCTAAAATAGCAGAATAATTCACGTTGACCTGATAGAGAAGTTACTAAAAGTTAAAAAGGATAGTCAATATTCTAAAAAAATAGTCAAAATTGGCGGTTTTTATACTCGTATTTAAAAAAAAAGACTAAACGATAAGATATTGTCCAATCTCAAGCCAGTAAAAATAATTGTTGCTATGATTAACATCTTTTTTTTTTCAATCAATATAACTTCGTATAAATGCGTAGTTCCTTAAATCGCAATGGGGCTGGTGATCTGATCTCAAAAGTAACTCGCATAATAATACTTCTCTGGCTTTATACATTCTGCATGAAATACTGAAAGTCTGGGCGTAACCAGGTTTATGAGGGCACTCACAGTCTAACTTCTGGGTCACTGTCCGGTTTTTACTCTCTCTATGTATCTCTTTATGATTTTATATTTCATTATTTATTTATTTATTTTTATATATATATTTTTCTACAGTACCCGCCGCCAAAAAGTGGTTTTCGTAAAGGAAAATTTTTTTTGTATTACATCTTTTTTGAAAAGAACTTTTATCATAAGTTGAATTTCTGAAAAATTGAATTTCAGCATAATTAGATGCATGGTGTGATCTTTAGTTCCAGAGATAATAATAAGTTTTTCTAAACTTCAAAATTACAAAAAAAAACAGAGTTCAACAGCGGTCACGGTCTTAAAAAACTCAAATAATTATTTATCAATATGATTATAAATTATTATCTAATACATACAGCACGAATTATAATAATTATAAAAATCACCTGTTTTCCTGTGGTGAAAGACATCTGATAATTCAAAATAGAAAATTAATAGTTAATTGTTTGTAGGGACAGCTTTCCAGAAATCAAAAGCATAAAGAAATAATGGTAAAATACATAACTGTTGACACACGAATATAACATTATTTCTTTCTACCCCTCCCCTGAATATAATTTATCTGCTAGAATAGAGAAAATTGACGTTATTTAGCTTTGTCTCAGCTGAACACGTTCGACCTATACGACAGTCTCCTTAAGACTTTTTTTGTGATGTCTGTAAACTGTAATCGGAACTTTGTTTCTAAGCTGATTAGTTCCGATAAAAGGAATCGCTGTAATTGTCTACTGTTGACCCGGAACAATTTCCGAAGCGTTTTTGTACGTGTTTATACTACTCGCCCTTATCTACTTTCGTTAACGTTATTTACTTTGAGGAAAAGGAGTTTAACGATCATTTTTATACGGATTAACGAATTGTCATGTTTGGGGAATCTAATAAGTCTAAACGTATTCAAAATGAGAATCTAAAATTAAAATCGTCTTTATTAAAATATTGACAAAATCTCGAGTTCCGATTTTAGGCAAATTGAGAAAAAAAATTATTTTTTCCTTTTTCTTCGAAAAAACTTGATCAAATCTTGCTAAGAAATAAAAAATAGCACTTCTTTTATTTTAGTATATCCCTACTTAGTTTCAAAAAACGTTATTTTCTGATAAAGTAAAAAGTACTCAATATACAGGGTTAGAACTACTTAAAGGCCACTACAGGGATTTCTTAAACCATTGAAGATACGAGTTCGATTTAATTAGAGAAAAGCTGCGCTATTTTTAGAAGAATATTTTGCGAAAAAAAAATTTGAAATATTCCCAGCTTCCGGAAATATCATGAAAAAACTGAAAAATCTAGAAATTTTATTTTTGCCATATCTTTCTTATAATTGAAAATTAATAAATTATTGTTTGTGAGCTAGCATAAGTCGACAAGAGCTACTCATCTGATGTTTTAAAAATTTACAAAGCCGACTAGATCCCAGAGTTTACATAGTCAACTTTCGTTTTTCTTATGGCCGCCATATTATTTTTTTATGTCGTCCGATATGAAAAAAAAAAAAAATGGAAACCCAAAATTAATATAAAATCCCTCTCTTAGTTAATGCTCCTTGGGTACCGCATTCACTTGTTGACGTTTACTTAACACGGTCATGTTTGAACAGCTGCGATGTCATATTTTTGGCACATATTTGGTCATAGGCGTAGGTATCAAGTGGAAAAAAGCGAAGTTTGAAAAATGGAACAAAATAATAACATGAATACGAATCGAGCAATCATCCTCTTTCAGTGGGTATTAAAAAAATAAATAAATATCTTATGGCTGTGGTAAAGCCCAAGTGTCAGAAGTTTTCAAGTAGCCTCAGGGGTCTCTGACGTAACTTAACGACTGCTGTGAAGCAGCAGGTATTAAAAACATATGACGGGTTTATAGGCTCTACGACGCTGTAGACTTTAGTATTGGGTATAATTTTTAACTCGATATCTATCATAATTATTAAGAAAAAGCATCTTGGTAGACACACGGACGGCTATGTGACCTTAGTACCCCTATAAGTTCCTCCAATACTGATCCTTAAAAATAAAATTCACCAAGATGTAATTCAACCTATGGCTTGTCCAGTGAGTGTTGTCCGGTGAGATGCCACACGGATCCTGACTATAAACGATTTGATTTTTTATGTTTTAATTCGTACAATTATAATAATTGATTTATATTATAATCATAATATTTATTATTAATATAATATAAATATTATAATACAATAATTGATTTGATTCGTACAATTATAATAATTAGCATTAGTACGAATTAAAACATAAAAAATCAAATCGTTTATAGTCAGGATCAGTGTGGCATCTCACCGGACAACACTCACTGGACAAGCCATACCTGACAAACTTCCAGGTATACGGAAATTCTGAGCTCCGTATATTTTCTGCAATCATAACTATCTGATAGGGCTGGGTGCATTTTTTGTCCAGAAAAACCCAATAACAGGTATGTATTGATAGAAGGACTATTATAACGAGTTTAATATATTAAGAAAGTTAGGTATCTTTAGGCAACGTGAACAAGTAGAAAGTCTTCTTTTTATTGTTAAAAAAAACTCCATTTTTTTAAAATATGCAGACTTAATAGAAAATTATGTGAATTTTTAAGCAGTTGTACGTTCATGGAAAATCTGACGTTTTTTAAGTTAAATTTGACATTCCCAACTTTTTTCACTATTATTGTGAGAATGAGAATGCGCTACCATAGTAAGCGTCAGTGTCAGTAACACAGGTTCCCTAGTCTCACTTCGACGCAATGCATTAGCTATAGAAGTGTCCGGTATTATATAGTGTGATCCACAAAATTTTTCATCAACTAGTGCCTTGGAAAAAATGAAGCATGTCTGCCAGTCTGTCAGATAAAATGCAAACTATTGGTAGGTGTGCTCAGGTGCAATAAGCTCAGACATGACGGCAATAGCTATCTCTCTCTCTTCCAAGGCACTAGTTGATGAAAAATTTTGTGGATCACACCATAGTTTTAGCATATTTGGTAACAGTTATATGCTAAAGTACTTTCACGTTTTGGATAGATAACACTTTTGATAGATTTAAGAATAAAATATTATTTCATAGTTTCTGACTATACAGGGTTATTCACGGTATACGCCACGGAATATTATGGCCGTGTCTCTGGATTTTAGGATCTTTTTATTTTCGAAGTGGATAGAGACCCGGCAGACGTACGTTTTAAAATTATATTCATAATGCACAGGGTGTCCCATAAGCATGAAACATATCAAAGTTATGTTTTTTTAAATGGAATGCTCCTATGTTATTGCATTTTTAGATTTTCTGAGAAGAAAAAATAAGATTGGCTTTTACAGTTGGTGTTTAAATTCAGAAGTTTTTGAGTTATAAACAAGTGAAAATCGTCATTTTTAAGTTCAAGGCCCTGTACCACGAAAACGGTTCAAGATAGAGAAAAACGGCTTACATGTCCCTATTTTAACTTTTCATGTACTATCTTATGGTATAGAAACATTTGTACTTTCTTTGATTTTTTTATTTGTCGACGCGTGGAGAGATCTCAGAATTTCTCAAATTTTTTATCACCTTGTATAAACATTTCATCTAGGTACATCATTGGATAGTACATGGAAAGTTAAAATAGGGACATGTAAGCTGTTTTTCTGTATCTTGAGTCGTTTTCGTTGTACAGGGCCTTGAACTTCAAAAATGACGATTTTCACTTGTGTATAACTCAGAAACTTCCGAATTTAAACACCAACTGTAAAAGCCAATCTCATTTTCTCTTCTCAGACAATCTGAAAATGCAATAACATAGGAACATTCCATTTAAAAAAACATAACTTTGATATGTTTCATGCTTTTGGGACATCCTGTACATTATGAATATAATTTTAAAGCGTACCTCTGCCGGATCTCTATCCACTCCAAAAATAAAAAGATCCTAAAATCCAGAGACACGGCCATAAACTTCCGTGGCGTATACCGTGAATAACCCTGTATACATATTATGTAGGTTATTAGAAAGCATTCTAACTGAATTTCAAGGTTTTCTTTCTGCTCCAGATAAGTAACAGTTACAGAGTGACCAAGATGTGTCACTCTGAATCCTATAATAAGGGCTCGTTTCATTCATATAAATTTAGAAGAATAATAATTATTATTATACCAATTTATACTTATATTAAAAGGTAGTTTTCTTCAATTCGCACACGCAATTAGAGTTGAAGTTACAGTAACTCTCTTAGGGAAACATTGAAAAATAAGAAGGTTATTGACTTATTTAAAGCAGATATACTTTAACAGGAGAAAAACTACGATGCGATAAGCTTAAGAAAATTGACTTCCGATTTAGAAAGATGAACCGCTGTCGTGGATTAATGGAAACTGCCAAGAATAGCAATTTATGGCACAAGTTTCTTGCATGACTATGTAAAATATGTGAACAGTGCCAAATTCCTTGCAATTCGTAAATATCGATGAAAGTTGAATTATTTCAAAACAGCTCCTGTTTGAATTAAAAAATTCAAAAACATAAATCACGCTACTATTCGTCATCGGGCCGTAGAAAATAAAATTGAACGTCATCGCGCCCCGCGTAGAATTTAGGGGAGCCATTTTATACAGTTTATTCTTTGAATCAATAATGACGACATTGTCTACTTTTTTTAATAAGATATCCTGCATATTATCCTATATTCATATTTCATGAGAAAATCCAGAAAGAATGATTTTTAGAGTTGCAGTTTAAATTGAGTAGATTATCGGTTATAAACAAGTGAAAATTATAATTTTTCATTTTGAGCAGTGTACGGAAACGGCTCCAAATATCGTAAAACGGCTTATGTGCCTATCTAAACTTTCTTCGGAGAACAGGACCATAGAACTATTGGAGCTTAATAAAAAACATCTGAAAGCCCTTATTGCGTCTATATCTGGGCACTGCAAGGACCCAGATACATTGACAACAATCAAGATGGTCAGCTTCCTCAAAGAGGCTGACCTGATGGGGTTAATGTAGTAGGACTAGATGTGAGCCACAATAGACTTTCTGTCGCAGTGGAGGTGTCACAATGGTCCACTTACCATAAATCTAATCTATAATCTATCTAAAATTTTCATGTTATATCCTACTATGTGTTTCAAATTTTAATACAGGGTGATAAAATTATCATATTTTTAATCACCCGGTATAATAATTTCAAGCACACTGTAAAGTAGCACGTTAAAAGTTAAGATAGGTAAGTCGTTAAAAATGGAGATTTTCCCTTATTTATTTGTCACAACCTAGGTATTGAATTTAAACTCCAACTGTAAAAACCATTCTTATTGATTTTCTCAGGAAGTATGAAAATACAATAACATACATGGTGTCCTATTTAAAAAACAGACAATGTGGTCATTACTGTGCTAAGGAACGACCTGTGCTCCAATTGTAAGAACCAGTCTTATTGTATTTTTATAGAGAAATTGAAAACGCAATAATAAATGAGATTTCTAATTTAAAAAACGATAATGGCGTCTTCTGTTGCCATTTTTTAATGTGCCGCCATCTTGGCAATATTTCTCGTAATTGTTTTAAACCAAGTTTAGTTTTAAAAACCAAGACTCGTAATTGTTTAGTTGCCTATATTCCAAAAGTCAGATCCCTAGACCAAATAGAAGTTGAACTTTTCCTAATGGAAGAAGTAAAAGAATCACACTGTATAGTTACACACTTATAACTTCATTATGAGGAATGATTTTCATACAGGGGTGTTAAAACTTGCCTCAAACTATGATTATTTCAAAAAGTATTCTTACTGTTTATTTTAAGTAAAACATTGTTTAAGTCGGTACACCTTCAAACAGGTATCGAAGTTATCTTTCGATTTGTTATATGGCTCCCCATATTTATTTTGGTTATCAAAGGTTAACGCCAGAGAGTAGAAAAACCATCGTTTTTTTTATTATCGACGAACGAAACCTTTTTTTCATACTAAAAACCGAAAGAAAACATTTCTAAGTATCAAAACTCAATATCCCTTGAAAGGTATAATGTCGAAGGAGATTTTCCGCAATCCGATAATTGACCATTTGGAAGTTTCTGTCAATTTAAATTTAGTTTCAATACATAAGTCTGATTTACAGTAATTATAGTCCAGTGTCATAGGACAAGGCGCCTCAGAATAGGAAGGTCTTGTTTCAACAGGATAGCGCTCCCTCATAAATGATCGATCACATGTAAGAAACTACTTAAATTAAATTATTATTCTAAACTGCTGGAAAGGTCTTGGTCAGGGATGGGCGTGTCAATAATGTCGTGTAGAAAATGCTATATTTTACATGTAAAAAATCATGTGGATGTAGAAATTGTTTTACACGTAGACAAGGTAGAAAATATCAGAACTTTCATAAACGTCGTATATGTCAGACGTCAAATGTCGAACTTATTCTGTTTGGCAGAAAAGAGAGAAGAAGTTGCAGGTTAAGAAGTTGCAGGGATGACTGCAGGCCCTCGTTTACAAAACTGAAGGTACTGACCCTGCCTTCAATGTCTATACAGGCTGTCCCAAAACTCAACGTCATTCCTTGAAGGGCTGGTAGGCCAAGTCATGACTGACCAGAATACCATAAGATTATCTCAGTAAGGAATTGTTTATTTTCGAGATAATGGGACTTTTATGAATTTTGTGAAAATCGATACCTTAGATCTGTTTTTCGAGTGTCAGAGTTGCAAAATTTCATATTCTTACATTCTTAATTTTGTTACGCAATGCTGAATAGCCCCATTAATTAAGTACCGAAGAAATATTCTAGTGCCCTACCTTTTAGGCAAATTATTAATTTTTTTGCCGGATAGAAAATTTTTGTTTTTTGAAATTTTGCAACTGTGACACTCGAAAAACAGATCTAAGGTATCGATTTTCACAAAATTCATAAAAGTCCCATTATCTCGAAAATAAACAATTTTTTAGTTAGATCATCTTATGATATTCTGGTCAGTCATGACTTGGCCTACCAGCCCTTCAAGGGATGACGTTGAGTTTTGGGACACCCTGTATAAACATTGAAGGCAGGGTCAATACCTTCAGTTTTGTAAACGAGGGCCTGCAGTCATCCCTGTATCCCAACCCAGCCACAATCCTGAATGCTCTCCGCTGCAATCTAAAGATGTGATGCCGAATATTGAGGTGGCCCCAAACTATGAGTGCATAGTTCAGATGGGACTGAAACAGAGCATGAAAAGCCATCAGAAGTGTGGGTGTAGACACTGTGGCTTTCAAATTTCGAAGGACGAATATGGCCGAGCACAACCTGTTGCACACCATCTCTCCATGAGTCCTAAATCTCAGCTTATTATCGATGTGTGAACCTAGATATTTAACTTGATTACAGTAGTCCTCCAGATTCGCAGCGTTTGTAGGTCTCGTTATAAAGAGCATAGATGCTGACAAATTAACATTGAGCTGGAGTCCATTAGAAATGAACCAACAATTTACAGACTCGACAGCGCCAACTCCATTTCTAATAGTGGTATCCAAATCATGGTCAGAATTCAAAATCGTTGTATCGTCAGCAAAGAGAACAGAGGCAGAGGAAGAAGAAGAAGACGCATTCATGTATTCAGGAAGGTCGTTTATATAAATTAGGAATAACAGTGGTCCCAAGATTGAACCTTGAGGCACACCCCTGTTGACAGGTAGAAATGGAGAATTCTGATTATTCAACCTTACTGTCTGCTCTCTCTGGGTCAGGAACGATGTAAGAAGTCTTATGCTAAATGGGTGCAGATTATACAGATACAGCTTACGTATAAGTGTAACGTAATCAACGCAATCGAACGCTTTGCTCAAATCAAGGAAACTAACGTACGTAAATTTTCCCTTCTTGAAATTATTCAGAATGTGATCTATCATCTCAATCACAGCATTAACTGTGCCGCGACCACTGCGAAAAACGAACTGACTACTCGCGAAATAATTTGATAGTTCGAAATATTTTGTCAATTGATGTTTCAAAATTCGTTCTAATATCTTGGAAAAAACTAAAAGATACTTACTTCTACCTGAACATTTGAATTCAATTATTCAATTAAAAATAAATGAATTCAATTAAAACATACCAATGTAGTATTAATTCTCAGAGAAATAGGTACAAATTTTAGAGAATGCTCATACGTTCCAGACAGACAAAGCTTGTTGAAGCTCGAAATTACATTTCAACCTACTAGGTATGTGGCTTGAAGTAAAATTGAACTGATACGGAACATCAGCTATTAAACTTTTACAACATCGATGTTCTAAAAAAACTATAGAATATCAAATCTGACATCAACCTATTCTGTATAATAACAGGATAGGCCACCGTAAAATCGATATAAAAAAACTTCATTGAAAACTAAATCCTGAATTTGTTGCTCTAATTCCATATTGCATGGGCAAACATGAAACTGAGTACTATTCATTGTGTTCGTTTTTAACCTAGCCCTTAGAAACATTTTTCAGGACTGAACACTGGTATATACAGGGTTATTCACGGTATACGGGACGGACGATTATGGCTATGTTCCTTTATGTCCAATTTTAAGACAATTTTATTTTTGGAAAGTATATAGACCCGTTGGGGAAACATTTTAAAATTACGAGAGAAAAAGACTTTATACTCAACGATTAATAAATAAAGGAATGAATGTAGGTTGTAAGAGTATAAAGCACATAAAGTGCAATTACTAGCCTCTTAAATGGGATCGGAGTATTTTCCTCCATCGCCCTAACATTTATCATATTAGCAGTGCCAGAAACTCCCAAAATTAAGAGAGCTTCCATCCAAACAACAACAGAGCCCACCAGAATACCAGACAAGCACAGACACGTGTTTCGCCCTTTTGGGGCTCATCAGTGTGCTACATCTGGAGTATCCGGAAAATGTTGTCGAATGTCTGAAAGCCATTGGTCTTAAGCAAAACCATTGCATGGTTCTTCGTGCGAATTTGTGTGCTTTATACTCTTTATACTCCTGTGCTTTTTAAGAATATTTTTTTCAATTAAAGATAAGTGGGTTTGCAAGGAGGTTCGGACGGTAAATAACGAGCTGCTTCTATAGGAACGCGGAAAATGGCAAGTGTAACGCTAAAGCTACGTTTTTCTAGCTGCGTATATCGCACTGCGTACGACGCACGCGTAACACGCCCAACACTGTTCTTGTATGGTTTAAATCAGACCGTTTTCCTACAGTGCGTGTTCCGCAGCATAGGACGGTGTGCGCTCGCGTGAAACGTCGACTGTGCCTCGAGAGCAGTCAATCACGCGACGCAGTGCGTAAGTTATTGGTTTTTTTTAATTTTAATGTTGAATACATCAGGCAAAGAACCTCAACCAATATTTTCTGCAGCTGAAGATGAACTGTTGTTTGAACTGGTGGCTGGATTACTCATAATATACGATGTAAAATTAAAAGGCTACAAAAATAAGGGTTTAAAAGACACAAAATAGAATTAAATTCGCTAGTTTCGTCTTTTTTCAACAAAGTTCTTTATAACAAGGAATTATAAATACTTCTTCTTCATCGTAATGAGATCTAGAAGAACTCTTTCTCATAATATTATTACCAAAATAAATAATACGTTTTAATTCGAACTGATTTCCGCAAGTTGGAAAACACTATTCACGCAACCCACACTGCGTGAATCGCCCTGCGTGTACCGCAGGCGTTTCGCGCTCGCGTTTGACGCAGCTAGGAAAACGTAGCTTAACGCTGTCATGTGGACACTGTCATCAACGTCAACATTAAATTATTTTGAAAGAATAAGATTCAAATAATATGTTTATTATTCAAAATGGGTAAGTGTCATCGAAAAATCAAAAATCAAACCATTACAAAATTTGTTTCAATATTCAAATTTCAATACAGAATTATCGAAAGGAATTGGAATTAATTTGTTTATGGCAAACACAACCTAACCTAACTTTAATCTGACGTTTCTGTTATCTGAGCTGAGTGAGCTCGACTTACGTCTCCAATTGAATATGACGTTTTACGTATTTAATTCGTTCCGGTGTACTACATCAAGTTTATATTTTTTCATTAATAAATTCTTGATATATTAATAAAATTTTAATTGTTGTTTCTTAACCCTTTAAAGTAACAGAGTCACTTAATTAACCACTTAATTATAATGTTACTTATTTTGTAAGTGGTTAATAAACTGACCTCAGAACTTGTTACGTTTCTTTTTACCTAAAGTCACAAACAGTCACCAAATTAACCACCCCCTGGAGCCACTCAGGCACCTGCAATTTTTATTTTTTATTTTTTAGTAGTTATGTAAGATCAATTTTACTAGAAATATCTAATTTTTTTTTTTTTTGAAATTTATTGTCTGCCACTTAAAGGGTTAAATAGGTTCACTTGAACTGTAGTTCATCTGTGAACTGCGATTAAGTATTATGTCGTTGTTGACATCAACTAACCGCGCGGTTCAGTGGAACGTCCGTTCAACGGCAGTTGGTAACACTTTTTCAAGTGTGCGCACGCGCCCAATTAAAAAATTAAACAAAACAAGAAGAACACAGAATTTATAACTTTTACTTCAGAGAAGGTTAGGTTAGGTTACCTTGCGTCCTTGTGTTAAGATTGTGTGGTGTGTCATTATTAATTAATTATTAATTTATTGCTGTGCTTCATGAATTGGACCAATTCAATTGGTTTTAAATTTTACTTCGAATGAGAAGTTGTTGCATCCAAATAATAAGAAGTGTTACTTCGGTAAGAGGCTGACAAATTTTTATATATTATGCGACTATGCCAAATTTCAAATAATTTTAGTGGGGTATCCTAGTGCAGACCGCCCGTGCGGTTGAGTACCCATCGGGCGCGTCCCCAGGTGGCGGATAGGGGGAAGGCCTTACAATGAGCGTAAGTGAGTAAGGTTAGCAGTGGTGATAAAGCTTGTCGGAGGTAAAATTCCAGACTGGTAGCTCAAAGCCCTGCCGCGGACCACCTCCCCCAACCTAGTTGTCGTGTCGTGACTAAAGGTCTGCACAGGGGTTATAACGATGCCGGAGAACGTCCGAACGTGGACTCTCCGAAAGACCGTAAAACTCTGTTGTCGAGGTTATATCTCGCGAACAGAGGAATACGGGGGTCTAGGCTTTACCGCCTGGACCAAAAGGAGACAACCTTTAAAAACCTAAATCCTACGGCGGGAACCCAGGCTAAAAGGATGCGTGGCTGAATAGTAGATCAGTCCCTTCTGGATTCAACCTCGAAGAAGTGGCGCACCTTCGAAAATAAATGCCTACCATACGTATGGAGCTCTGCATATGGTATTTCTTTAATAGCTCCATTACTCGTGGGTCATATGGACCAAGACACACCTAATTCAATGCAGACCTTACCTAAACCTAACTGGGGTGCTGTTCAAGCGACTAGGTGGGTAAAGGGCAGAGGGAGCAGAGAAGATGTAACTGAAAAAGCTGAGTAAACACCGGCTGATGAGATGGGCAGTTGGACTTCTAACAGAACACTGCCCACTAATAAAACGTGGATCCTTTTGGACAGAAAACCTGACACAAAAGGCCAACAACCAATTTTCCTCATGGGAGAAAACCTAAGGGAGAAAATAGAGCAACTTCAATGCAGACCTTACCTAGGCCTAACTGGGGCGCTGTTAAGCGACTAGGTGGGTAAAGGGCAGAGGGAGCAGAGAAGATGTAACTGAAAAAGCTGAGTAAACACCGGCTGAGATGGGCAGTTGGACTTCTAAGAGGACACTGCCCACTAATAAAACGTGGATTCTTTTGGACAGAAAACCTGACACAAAAGGCAAATAACTAATTTTCCTCATGGGAGAAAACCTAAGGGAGAAAATAGAGCAACTTCAATGCAGACCTTACCTAGGCCTAACTGGGGCGCTGTTAAGCGACTAGGTGGGTAAAGGGCAGAGGGAGCAGAGAAGATGTAACTGAAAAAGCTGAGTAAACACCGGCTGAGATGGGCAGTTGGACTTCTAAGAGGACACTGCCCACTAATAAAACGTGGATCCTTTTGGACAGAAAACCTGACACAAAAGGCCTCATGGGAGAAAACCTAAGGGAGAAAATAGAGCAACTTCAATGCAGACCTTACCTAGGCCTAACTGGGGCGCTGTTAAGCGACTAGGTGGGTAAAGGGCAGAGGGAGCACATAAGATGTAACTGAAAAAGCTGAGTAAACACCGGCTGAGATGGGCAGTTGGACTTCTAAGAGGACACTGCCCACTAATAAAACGTGGATCCTTTTGGACAGAGAACCTGACACAAAAGGCCAATAACCAATTTTCCTCATGGGAGAAAACCTAAGGGATAAAATAGTGCAACTTCAATGCAGACCTTACCTAGGCCTAACTGGGTTGCTGTTCAAGCAACTAGGTGGGTAAAGGGCAGAGGGAGCAGAGAAGATGTAAATGAGCAACTTCAATGCAGACCTTGCCTAGGCCTAACTGGGGAGCTGTTCAAGCGACTAGGTGGGGAAAGGGAAGAGGGAGCAGAGAAGATGTAACTGAAAAAGCTGAGTAAGCACCAGCTGAGATGGGCAATTGGACTTCTAACAGGACACTGCCCACTAATTACACCTCTCAATAATAGGAGTGTAAAATATCCCGGATTACAGGAGATGCGGGGAGGGGGAGGAAACCCCATACCACCTAACAAGCACCCATTGGACTCATACTGAAATACTTTCGGGAGATGGGACCGATGAGATAATTATCCAAAGGGGTACAATAAGCGCAAGCTTCAGTACAAGGGCTTTGAACCTACCCTAGAAGTAATAATAATAATAATAATAGTGCAGACCTGATTCTGGGAAATATAAAAATCATGAGTTCTAATAAAAATAATGGTGATAATAAGAGGACATCAAATTTCAATAGCAAGGAAGAATATATTCTCATAGCTCTTGTAAAAAAGCACAAAGAATTAATTGAATGCCGGAAAACTGACACAGTAACCAATCAAAAGAAAATGGATACTTGGAAACAGATTGCTGGTGAATTCAACAGTTCTTCGGGCTTAGTTTATAGAGATTTAAAAATGCTTAAAAATAAATATGAAAATTTAAAAAAGAGAACGAAAAAAAAAATTGCTGATGAAAAAAGTTCGATATTTTATACTGGTAGTGGGGGCCCCCCAAATATAGTATATATATATTCGTTTGAAATTACAAATTGCAGTCTTACGATACATGTTGTTTAGTTTATTAAATTACATATGATTGGTTTCGTCGATCATGGGGAAAAGAACGATCTGTAGGATAGTAAACTTTACTCATGTGGAAAAGGAAATTAAAGAATTACTGGGAGTCCGTATAGATGGACTAGTTTCAGAATTTGATGATGATGCTTTGGGTAAATGTTGGTAAGTAATTTATAATAATTTTTTATTAACAATTTGTTTTTTAGTAATAGGTGAAGAAGTAGTACTTGAAAATGACCAACCAAGTAATATGAGTCACAAGAGTAACGATAACGAACATTTATTAATGCTGATTCAGAATGATCATGAATATTACGATTAGAACATAGTTCACGAGAAAACTGAAAATTCAATATCAGAGTCATCTAATTATTGTGAAAAATACATTGTAACTGAGGAGGTAAACTTAGGTAAGCATAGGTGTAGCATTTTATTTATTTATTTATTTGTTGCATTTTGTGAAATAGGCACAATTGGGATGCTTACTTTTTAATTTTTTTTTCCCATAGCTGAAGAACCTAATAAAAATCAACAGCAAAAAGGTGATTGGACAAAAATGACGCCCAAACTTCTCAAACAGCCCAAATCATTGGCTTTACAAACTTCTGCAGGTAACAAACTTATTTTAAAACAAAACCATATATTTCACAGAAAATAAATTTTAGGAAGTCACTCAAAAAAGAGGGAAATGTCCAAGAAAATGGAACAGTGGGTTGCAAGTGAAACTGCTTGTGAGGAGATAAAGAAAACGTGTATAATGGAAGAAAGCCAGGAGAAAGTTAAACTGCTACGCAGAGAGCATGAAAAAAAAAATGGAAATTTTAGAATTAGAATATAAAGAACGCCAAAAAAGGGAAAATGAAGAACACATAGTAAAAATGGAAATTTTGAAATTGAAAATGAAACAATAATAAATGTGCCATGTAAAAAAATTATGTAGAGGGTTTATTTTTATTTAAGTTATTTTTTTTTAATATTGATGTTAAAAGCAGTAAAAAATAAACAATTTATCATAAAGACTTTTATATTGTGGAAAAGTATATACAAGTTTCGGTACCTAATGCTTGAATACATGGTCGTGCGGCTATACGTTTAGTTGCGCCTCTACATTCAAGCATTGCATTACTTAAGTTTCATAAAATTAGTAATGTTTCTAAAAACATATCGTGACACTGCCTTATTAAATTAAATCTCCATAATATCTTATTAACGCAGCCCTGTTAACATTATTTATGAGTGCTTCTTCTTGAGGTCCTCTAATTTCATTAAAATTGTTAACAAAATGTATTGCTGCCTCGACTTCTTCATTTACAACTGGCTCTGGGTCATTCATTATAACTGCCAGATTATGCAATGCTGCTGTTGCAACAACAATGCTCTCCACTTTATGTTTACTTAGTCTAATTCCAAAAGCAAGTATTGGAAACCGGCGCTTCCAAACTCCAAAACATCGTTCAACCGGATTTCTTGTTCTGATTTGAGCTTCATTAAATAAATGTTCTGCTGGGTTTTGTGGATTCGGTAATGGCGTTATTAAATAATTGTTGATGGCATATCCACTGTCACCAACTAACACACTATCTTCAAAATGTCCATTTTCCAAAAGTGCCTTAACCCTTGAATTCGCAAAAATTGTAGAATCATGTGATCCACCTGGCCAGCGACACACTATATTTTGTATTTGTAAGTCTGCTGCACATATGGCCTGGACATTGAACGAGAAGAAACCTTTTCGATTTCTGTAATTTTCTGGATCTTCCCCACCTGGCGATATAATTTTTATATGTGTGCAATCCACCGCACCTAGACATTTAGGAAATCGGGCTATATTATAGAAACCTTGCTGTATTGCTCGTTTTTCTTCTTGTGTTTCAGGTAATTTTATCAAGTTTCTAAAATGCATAGCAATACATCTTACTACTTTCGTTACCACCCTACTTACAGTGCTTTTATCGACACCCTGTAAATCACCAACAACTTGTAGAAAACATCCTGTGGCTAGAAAACGCAATGTTATAAATACCATATCCTCCGGTGTAAGTGCATTGTTTCTGGAAAAAACGAACTTAACAACAGAACCATTTAAAAAAACACCAAAAAAACTTACTTTTCAGTATCATTTTTTATATCTTCGGAAATTTCATTGATTATCATTCGCACAGTTTGCTTAGATAAGCGAAAACGTTGTACAAACTGAGTTTCATTCCAAATTAAAAAGTTATTTGGGTGTTCCTTGTAGGTTCTTGGTAATCTGGGATTCATCACTACGTTTATTAATAAGTCCAAGAAGTCTTCGTCGTCAGTTAAATTTTCATTTTCAGGAACATTCATTATTAGTTCAACAGTGTTCTTATAATAATTATTATTTTAAAGAAAATTAGTATTACTGTTGATAATATTCAGAAAAATATTAGGTTAGGTCATGAGATAATCTCATCAAAACACTGAACTAAGTTTAACCGCCAAGAATCGGGAGTTCAATTTGATCTGGAAGTGAACTTGGTTCATCTATTGAACTCAATCTGAACAACTGTCAGATTAGGTCTAAACCTAGATCAGTACTGAACGTAGTTTAAACCACAGTTGAACAACCGGCCCTTAGTCAAGTAATGTCCGATTTACTGACGTTTGAAGAAAAAATTAAGCATGTTTGCCAGATAAAATACAAACAATTGGAAGGTATGTGTAACTGAACTATTTCAATCATGCCCGGTTTCACCAACAGCAAATAAATCTCTAAATAACTATTGAATGAATAAGTTTTATTCTCTAGTTAAATCTATTCTTGTTTCACCAACGTGTTTGACAGCTCAGTTAGTTATTCATGAAATAGGCAGATATTCAGTACAATTTCCACCATAAATTGTACATTGATGCATGAAATTGCAGTAATGTCACCTTAAACTTTAAATAAAATCTTAATTCGTGTTATGTATAGTTTAATGATTTATTCGTTCCTAAGTGCGCTTCGCGTGGATACATGCATGTATACCTATTATAATTATCAAATAAACCATTGTGTATAAACTTTTTAACCTTTAAGTGGTAAGGTGGAACGACTTACTCTTACGCCAACGCGGTGTCTCACAGGCACGGAAGACATTAATGCATCATTGGGGGGTTATGCAATATTTTTGTGTTAATATATGCTTGTTATTTAATTTTTTGAACCTATAATAATCGGATACATTTGTGTTTAATTATTTTTTATTTGACAAAAAATAAAAAAATTCACTTTTAAAATAACAATTTAAAACAATTAAGTTAAAATTCCTAGTCAACAGGTGGCAATAAAATATAATCAAATAATATTTGATTATATTTTTTTATTTTTTTATTTATGGCTGCAATAAACTGCATTATGTTACTTTCGGAGATGTGCAATAAATTGAAGCAAACGTAATTGCATAGTTCTTTTAGGAACCTGAAGAGGATAATAGAAAATATTGTTCTTTATGAGACAGTTATTTACTTCCTTTCGATGAATGAAAAGTTTATACAAAGCAATATTTATGTTTGCTTTACCCACAATTCGGTGTAATTAATCATAAAAATAAAGTATTCTTTACGGTAACCCGGTGTCTGCCAAACACAGAACAGGACATGCTATACTTAAAAAATTTATTACTCGCTTCCTGTGTGCACAAAAATTATGAAATTTTGGCTTTAGTTTCCTAAAGGTACAGTGAAAGAATACACGAACGGAAAAAATTATTTCAAAAGTAATAACAAAAATATAGCACATTGAAAATGTGTCAGTGTCTGAGAGACACCGCGTTACCACTTAAAGGTTAAGAGGATGAACAACAATGGAGAGTGAAAATTAAGCGAACCCTCATATAATACAGCTTTTCCCAAGTCACTCCCAGCGACTTGCATGTGCTTTTTGTAAAGCAAGCAGAAGGACTAAAGAATGAATATGAAGCAATGCTGATTTTCCCTCTTGTTCAAGTGTGCAAGGTTTCTTCTGGCTGGGACGCCTTCTTGCCTCATGCTCTTCATCTGATGACTCGAAAGAAAACGATGAAGATGTTGAAAGGCTAGTTCGAAAAATAACTGATTATGATAGCAGTGTTTGATAATCTAATTATTATAAACTTTGTAGGTAGTAATTATTGTTGATTAAATAAAAAACAAGGTTTTTGTAAAACAATAATGCTTTCTGTAATTGATATAATAATTTATTATTATTCAATTTGTTTCAAAGGTTTTTGTGTTTTTTTCACCTTTGATTGATCAATCACTCGCATCAAATACACTAGGATTAAGTTTATAGAGTATTTTCTCACAATAACCAGTGTCGTAGAACTTCAGAAGGGAAATTGAGGTTAGAAAACTATGAATAGAGACGTTAACTGAAACTATTTCGCTGGTTAGTTTATTGGCAGATTTATTCATAGAATAGAGCTATTTGTGTTTGGTGAAACAGAAGCTGTCATTTTTTAACCAATGAATAAGTTTAATCTATGAATAAGGTCTTATTTACTGTTGGTGAAACCGGGCATCAGTGATCTACAAATCATAGAAAAATAAATAAAAGCATTACTTACTAGATGAACTTTTTTGATAATTACATCCATTGGCTATTGATTTTTTGTCCATTCCTGAAGAATATTTCCAGCATGGAATGTTTTTCGATTTTTAAAAGCCATAATAAAATTACGTACCTAATATGTTTAATATTTTTTAATTGTAATGAAGTCGTGCATTTTCGACTTCATTTTAGTCAACTGATGTCCCTAATAACATTCATCGGTAACTTAATTAAAAACAGCAAAAGGCTCATTTTATATATTCCTTAATAGTAAAATTATAATTTTAAAACTTTCACGAACGTATATTTATTCCGACAAATTTTCAAATTTTTTAATTTTTTATGAACAGGCGACATTTTAAGCAAGCTGAATCGAGGCAGTTAACTAAAAATTCAGAAGCGACATCGCTGATACCAGCGTTATCCCCAACGTAAAAACTGAATAAACCTTTTTTATACACCGCGTCCCAATTGAAAAACGGCAGATATTTAATCCAGAAGATATGAAAAGAATATAAAATCAGGGGCATTTAGTTTCAAAATTCACTTCCGATCGAGTGGTAAACCGACTTTTATTATTGATAGACTGTTTTCGTAGAGTGTGTTGAGTTCATAAAGTAGTAGAACCGATTCAAAGACCGGCCGTCCATGTCCCGCGTTCCGGAAGAATAGCTAACCGTCGAGTATCCATTCAGACTCCGAGTTCGCGCCGTTTCCGATCTTCCGAAACTAGAGCCAACCGCCCTTCAACTCTGTACCAAGGTAGGTGGTAGTTTATACCAGTCATAATTTTCTCTTGTAATTGGTTGTGTCACGGTCACCCCAGATAATCCTTCTCAACCACCTTTTCTTTCTCGTTTCTTTCTACTCACTCCCAAACCCGGCTGTAGTAACAAAGGCTCCGTTCTTTTCGTGAGATTCCTTACCCGGCGTAGCAGGGGGTAATCTCGCGGTGGTGGCGCGGCCTGGTACTCGTCAAAACAGCACGCCAATCCTGCCGCCCGCATCCATATTCCGCTGTGGCAACGAGGGTCTCGCCTTTTCGTAGGATTCCTTACCCGGCGTCGCAGGAGGTAATCCTGCGGTGCGAGCGCGACCCGGTGCCAGTGAAAACAGCCCGACGTTCCTCAGCCCTTTTTTTGGTGATAACCTCATCTGACCCCTGGCATTTTCCATCTTCTCCATTGAGTTGCCCTGGGACAAGGGTACGATTCACTTACCAACTGTTTAATAACTCAGGTAATTGGGAGAAGATAGCGAGTTCATTTTCTCGAGGGAGTAAACCCTCTGTAAAAATCTGGCGCCTGAGATATCCGTCCGATTCCAGCTAGGCACGAATACGTCCAGTTTCGTGGACAGCCGGGGTTGTCACAGAATTTAAGCTAACAGGAATTGAAAGTATACGAGAGATGACACATGAGAATTAGAACTACTAAAGTTATTTACCCAAGGCAAGTTAGCCACGCTTTGGCCAGCCACGCTTTCGACCACGGACTTAAAATAATTTCCGACAAAATTTTTTATTTTTTTTTTATTTTTATAGCTGAAATGGAAAGGAATGTCTTGTTTTGGTTTATGAAAGTATTATTAAGAAATTTCAAGTCGGTGGCCTAAAGCGTGGCTGGCCGTGGAGTCATGTTTTTTACGATTATTTTAGTTTACGGTAATTTTTCATTGGGTGATATTTCTTAGTAATACTTTCATAAACCAAAACAAGACATTCCTGTCCATTTCAGCCATAAAAAACAAAAAATAATTTTTTTGTCGGAAATTATTATAAGTCCATCTCCCTGGCTGAAAGCGTGGCTGGCCGAAGCATGGATAACTTGACTACAAGTTATTTTGAAAATATTTTAGTAAAATGTGCTCAGAGATGACTTCAATAGCCATCTCTCTTCCAAGGCACTATTTGATGAAAAATTTTGTGGATCAAACGATATAAAATTTTAGTAGTTGGTCTGTATTTTCAACAAAAGTTCCATCTGCTCAAAATATTTTCATAATAGCGACACTTCCGGTTACAGCGGAAGTGGATACCTACTATTTATTTTAACTCGTACAAACTAACCAGAAAGAAAAAGGACACATACAACCAGTAGCGCCGTGTTTTTTTGTTTGTCTCCTTTTTTGTCGAGATTTTGCCAAAAATCCTAAACAGCCACAGGCCATTGCCGTGGCCGGGTAATAGAAATTTTGTATTTCTTACTTCGGTAGGCCGAAGCGGTCTCTGAAGCTCCAGCGTTCAATTGCTTGCATGCGGCTTGGTGGACACTAGAAAGGTAATATAGTCCAATAAAGTCTAAAAAGTCATACGTATCGATTAAGAATACACATCCTTTTGATAGTTCGATTTATTTTGTTTCATATACGTGGTTTTTATAGTAACCGTCCAGTTTGTCTAAACACTCCATCCCGCATAAATAAGTATACGTCAACATTGGTTTTGAATGAGAATTAAATGCACAACACAGAGGATAAATGTCATTACGTGAATAAATTTTATGTAGTTGTCAGTGGCTCTCAAACTGACGTAAGCGCTTCAATTCATTGTTTGAATGATTCCTTCAATAATTTACGCTCGATTACAACTTGACATTTAACTGTTTGACATTTTCTGGTCAAATTAAAAATATTACTTCGGACGGTTAGTGTGACGTCACATCTGACTTTTTAAAGTTAATCCTACTATAACTAGATAAGATGAAAAGAAGCTAGGAAGTCTCGGCAAGTGCTTCTGTGCTTGTAGCCTGATTGTCTTCATTTCATTCAAGTAGAGAAGTAGATAAATGGTGTCCGCTTTGGCTTCGTCGAGTAATTAAACGAATGGAGGATGATTTGCAGGGCCACAGCGTACGTATTTAGTGAACATGACACTTCCTGATATCTCAAACCCCAAACTCACGTGTCCGACAATAGAATCTCAGCAGCCACAATGTCCTACTCGTTTACATACATATTGCTCGTGTCTGCAATGGTAAATTGGCAATGGGAAATAAGGGAAAAGACACCGATGTTCAGCCGTGGCCTCTTGATGCCCACTTGAAACCAGACACCAGTGTCTACAATGGCGCTCAATATAAGTGATATAGGTTGCAATTCGTATAATAATTACGAAGAAAACTCACCTTTTTTGAGTCTTCTTTTTATATTTAATTGGAGAACCTTGGAAGTGGCAACTGAATCAATCAATTTAGATAAATATGTTTTATGGACTCAAAGAACCCAATACGGCACATTTATGGAAATTAGCCCCCAGTTAAAATTGCTGAAATTGAATTATGTTATTCAACTGTTTATAGTGATCAAAAGTCTCAATGGACACACAGTGAATATGTATGTATACAGGGTGATGAAATATCAGACATTTTCTGTTTTATTCTGTTAACCATTCGTTATTATTGGAGCTACACGAAGTCGACTAATTTAGCTAAAGATATGTGACTGACATATTTGTCTACAAAAGCTTACGGCAGCTGTTCGCCGGCGGCATTATAGGTAATGGGTTGCTGCATAAAAAAAATTTTGATGGTTAATTCTGTTGAGCGCCACCGAGTTTTTATGGAAAACTCAGAAACCGGATTTCATAGGAAATCTATTCACCTGTTGGAAGCAAAAGAAAAACTAAACGTATTCCCAAAAAAAAAATGGTTTACTTTATTGACATTTTCCAAATAAATGAATAAATGAATAATTATTGAAAGTAAACGAGTACCTCCGCGGATAATAATATTTACATAAAAAATGTTTGATTATCTGAATTAGAAAATTGAATTATTATAAAAAAATGGTATTGTCCCTAAAAAACAGCTGTTTTTGGGCTAACAGATATGTAATGACTTTATAACTGACAAAATACCTATATAATCTAATATGACTCTACTCTATTAATTTTTCAAAACCTCCACTTCATCACTCTATTACAATCTTTCCTTCATCGATAAAAAAAAACAATAATAATAATAAAAATAAACGACCTTCTCCTATCCGTAGCGTCCAGGGGTGGAATGGCGAGGTTAGACTTCTTATTAACTCATACTATTCTGTACACGAGGGTTGATCGTCCTTCACACTGACTGACTTTCCAAAATCCACAACTCCATAATATCCATCATATGACACAACCCATGCATAACGCAATTGTTCGAATATCCATAATACACCCATTGAATTATTGAACACCGATTCCAAGGATAAACATAAAGAACAAGAAGAACAAAACGAAATGGACAAAAACCCTCTATTGACAGAGGGTTTCCTATTTATCCTTAAATGGTGGCAAACAATCAGTAAAATAGATCTCAACTACCTATTATCTGTTCAATAATCGGAATTCACACAAGTCCATGTAAATTACCTCAGATAATTAAAAGTAATCATTATAAATTATTCGGTAGGTAGGTATTGATGCTAAACCTACATCGCTCTCTGCCGCAGTCAAGCCGGGTCACCTTCTCTCCTACCACCCGTGTTGATAAGGATATTTGATATCTAATGAGCCGATGCAGCGTCTATAGAATTGTATACAAAAAAAAGTAGTAAAATGACTAACTCGATGCCTAATGCCTGTTTGTGGAAATGTCTATGAAATTAAGATTGCTTATTTATCTGAAATCATTTGAATTACAAGTAGCATTATTTATAAAAAAATAAAAATGCTACAGATAATATTTATGTTTTCAACCCTTACTTTGTAGAATCTCTGCATACTTATTGATGATGAATAAAACACTAATGTTTTATAAAATTCTACCGTATATTGATGGATAATAGAAACACGTGTAACGTTTCTATTATCCATCAATATACGGTAGAATTTTATAAAACATTAGTGTTTTATTCATCATCAATATAACTAAAGTAAAAATAACAACTAAAGATAATAATTTTCACCGTATATAAAAAACGTAATTTATAAAATGGGATAAATGGGAAAAGGGAAAATATTATTACATTTTAATATTGTCCGGAGAAAATAGAATTAAAATGCCCAAAGTTTTGCGTTTACTTGTGAGTAGCTCATGAGTTAAAAACAAGTGAAAATTGACATTTCTGGGTATGCAAAACCATTTACAGTAGAAACGACAAATGTTTGTACAGGATGATAAAAATCAGCGATTTACAAACGAAATAAATCAATTAAAAAAAATGATGCTAAACTATAGGCTACTACATGAAAAGTTAAGATAGTGGGACCGTGCTTTATATATTTTGAGCCGTTTACGTTGTAAATGGCTTTAAATATCGAACAATGTCAGTTTTCCCTTGCTTTTAACTCATAAGCTACTCACTTTAAAGGCAAACTGTTAGGCCATTTTAACTCCATTTTCCCCAGAAAATATGGTGTCCAATTTTTTAAATTAAGTTTTCTTGGAATATCTCACGAAGTCGAGTTTCAGTCGGTTTTCTGTTTTCACCATTGTAACACGCGGCAAAAATTCTTCACTTTTGCTAATCTAACCGACTTCATAGCAATGGGTAACATAAAAAAACAAAAAATGGCAGATATTCATCACCCTCTGTACATATTCACTTATTCACTTTATGCCCATGAAGACTTGATCACTATACACAGTTAATTTTAACCGGCTGATTTCGATTATGTTCCGTGCGGGGTCCTTTGAAACTATTTTAGACTTTCAAAAACTCTAATGGATTATTACTTTTTTGAGTGCCGCGTTTTGAAGTCCCGAACGATGGGAAAAATGTTGCAACTGAAGCGACTGAAGAGACCTAAAGAATTTATTTTTGAAGCTGGGTTATTGACACTTTACACTTACAGGATTGAACTCACTTACAAAAATCACATCATGTTAGAAACAAAAACAATACGCTCGAAGTTCCAAAATTCATCCTACATTCTCTGAATCTGACTGACTGCATGAGAGAGTCTATAATTTTCTGAATTTTAGTGCTGCACAAAAATATACTTATACTCTTCCTTTTCAACTATTATCAGTGAAGGAATATTAAATAGGTACACGCGGATCAGGTTTTCTAGCCTATTATTTCTTGTTTTACGTACTGATTTGTTTGATTTTCAGGGCCTTGTTTTAACTCTACAAAAATTATAAAAAAATAGAAGGTACCTACCTATAGGTATAATATGAAAATATGAAAACAAGTTTTCTAAAAACTTTAAATCAGTTGAGAACAGTTACAGTTTTAGCGATCTCTTTTGTGATGGGCGTCATTACTTTTAGAAATAGGGAAGGAAACTGGCCACGTACGCTATAAAACTGCAAAACTGGATGTTAAGATTATAAATTGGACGTTATTACTTACAACGGGAATTTTTATAACGTAAAATAGGTTACAGTTAGCTTGCTATTCTTTGTGGAAAATTTCATTTTATTTTCATTGCAGGTAAAGCCTATAGGCACGTTATCAACGAAAAAATTCTCCAGGCTGAATTTTAAACAATATTAGCTTGAAGCTTTTTGGTATGTCAGATGAATTTAATTTAGGAAAGCCGTTTTTTTTCAGCTTTTTCAATATAATTTATGAATAGAAAATATTTATAGTTTCACAAAAACATTATTTCTTAATAAACGAAAGAGCTTTGTTTAACTTGCTATGTTTTTGCTCTGTTAAGCGATTTGCAAAGATAATATCGATGATAATATGAGCAACATTTTATGTTTTGTTATCACTCAGATGAGGAGAGTTCATTGAATACAGGGTGCACCATGCTTCTCTATACTGCTATTTCTGAAACGGTAATAGGTGGGATAGGGGATCAAAGATTCAAAAGTTCCGTAATTGCATGTCTTTTAATATGACGTTTGAAGATTGAAAAAAATCAGCGGTCCTCATAATATTTAGAAAAAACTGGAAATCTGTCAAAACTAAAAATCACCATTACTTTTTATTCATAAGAATTTTGAAAATATGAAACGTGTGAATGAAAGAATATACAATTGTCTACATTTTCATCTAATTTGTATTTTTTTTTTGGCTTCTTAGATTTTGTGATCGGATTACCATCTTTTACTTTTCACATGGTTGCCATATTACATTTTTACATGGTTGGAAAGATAAAAAATCAATTACTTCAATGATGTATCCTGTAAGAAATAATCCTTGAAAACAGCTTTTTTTAATTGAACAATACAAAATGAGGTTATTATCAAGATAATAATAGAAAATAAACATTTAAGGTTAACAAAGGCAACAAAAATAATTAAATAAAACGACAATTAACTTAATTATTCAAATTGTTTACCATTACTTTTCAGACATCTTTGGCAGCAGTTCAAAAAGCTATCAGTGGCGCTCCTCATATGCCTCCATGGTAATGGAGCAATTTCACGACGAACAGCCAATTCCAGTTCCTAAAAATTTTCGTAGGTTCTCTTGTAGACCCTATCTTTGAAATATCCCGATGGGAAAATCCAGAGGGGGAAGATCTGAGGTTCTCGCTGGCCATTGAACTGAACCATAGGTTCCAATCCACATGTCCGGATATTCTTCGTTCAGATAGAATCTAACAATGCGGCATGCAGTTATGGGCAGGAGCGCTGTCCTGCTGAAACCATCTGATTTTTGTAGCTGCAAAAGTGGCAACTGTTCCAGTTGCATGTAAAAAAGACGTGTCATTACGAAACTCTTGAACCTTTGACGCCCTATTCTACCTTTTACCGTTTCCGAGATAGCAATATAGAGAAGGATACATGGTTCAGCCTGTACCTGTATGTGTAGACATTATACACAATAGAAAAATGAAATAAGATAGCATGACATCAGCTACATATTTTCGGGATTTCTACAGTGATGAGCTATTTCGTGAGTTCATTTTAAATCGTTATAAAGCAAGATAACAGGGTGTTAATGATAATACACTGTTTTTACTATGACATACTGTACCTCGGACTAACTTGCTTTATAATATCGAGCGTGTGTGATCGAGGTTCCGATCATAATTAAACGTTATACAGCGTACTTTAAAAAATGAGGTCAGGCTCGTAGCGACAGATTGTTTGACCAAAAATAATGATGCTTTCTCATGCCATTTTTCAAAACAGCCTCCATCTTTCAAAATACAGGATATTTACCTAAGTTAAAATTAAAAAAAGTTTCGTATTCATAACTTTGCTGTTTCCTACGATATTCAATTGAAATTTTTCACACACTTCTTTCTTCAAACAGCATACTTTTTGCGACATTTTGTTCAAATGGCTCAGACCGCGAAGGGAGAAAACAAGGGTGAAAAACCTGACCCTAGTTTTTTACCGAGGTTGTTACTGCTCCAACTCAGACCCGTGCCGACGTCACCCCCCAAACAGTATGACTTGATCATTCTACTGACCCAGCGGTTTTATTATTAATATTATTATTATCATTATTATTGTTAGTTTTTCAAAAAGCACAACCATGTTATGTCTCCTGATGATTATCTGTATTCTACGGGTCTTTCGGCCAAGTACAATACAGGATTATTGCTTAAGTGGGAGGGTTGGGAAATTTCCTGACGATGTTTCATGTTTTTAGTATGACTGGTTTCTGTAGGTAGTTCTTCTTCTCATTGCGCCGTCTCCCGTCGAAGGTTGGCGATTCAAATGGCAACTGTAGTTTTGGAAACTGCAGCACGAAATATTTCTGCAGATGAGCGGTCAAACTACCTCCTCAGGTCCTTCAGCCATGAGTTCTGGCGTCTTCCCACTGATCTCTTGCCCTGCACTTTACCCTCTATTATGAGTCGGAGTATCTCGTATCTTTCACCTCTCAGTACGTGACCCAAGTATTGCATTTTTCTTTCTTTGATGGTGTTCAGTAACTCTTTTTCTTTATTCATTGGTTGGAGTACTTCGACGTTGGTGATCCTCTGCACACATGAAATTCGCAGCATCCACCTGTAAACATACATTTCGAAGGCCTCTATCCTTTTTGTCTGTCTGTGGGTCCATTGTCTAGCTTTCGCAACCATAGAGTAAGATAGAGAAGATGTAACATCTAACCATCCGCTTCCTGAGTTCCAGACTAAGGTATGACCTCGTGAAAAACGTTTTCATGCTAATGAGTACTTTTCTCGCTTGTTCGATCCTTGACAGTATTTCTTTTCTCGGGTCGGATTGGCTATTGATGTTAGCTCCCAGATATTTTATGGAGTTTACCTGCTCTATTGTTTGTATCTCTATTGTCTATTAGGTACTTGCGTATGTATTTTTGGAGGAATTTTGATCTTGCCTAGGTTCTGTGTGAATGTGTGTGGTGTTACCCAGCCGGCGACAGTATGAATGGTAGTATGATGGCCTTGTTTTATTTATATATCTGTTTCAATTCTATAGTCCACGGTGTGAATTTCTCTATTTTCTCCTGTTATTTCTTCTCCATGTTGTTTTCATTGAGTACAGCAATATCTAGCTGGTATTTTTTTCTGTTTATCAAAATAGTTATATCCGGTCTGTTATGTGATAAAGCTATGTCCGTATCTCATTTAATGTCCCAATATAACTTAATTTCTTTGTTTTCCAATACTGTCTCAGGATGATATTTGTAATAATAGTGTTTTTTCTGTTACTAGACTATGTCTGAATGCTTTTTCTTGGTGAATTATTTTGGCAATAGTGTTGTTTTCTGTATAGTCTGTTCCTACAAGTAGTTTTGATCCACTTGTGATGTGTTCTATTGTTTCTGCGAATTGATGACATTTTCTACATCTATTATTTTGCGTGTTTTTTTATCTTTTATGATGTGTTTGATGTAGTTCTTTGTTGATATGACTTGATCTTGTATAGCTATTGCTATACAATACAACCGAAAACCTTTCAGATTCTGGTTGAAGATTTCTGTAGTAAGCCATTTGTATATGTGAGTTTCTTATTGATGTGTGGTTGTTGTACGATATTGTAGTTTTTTCAATGTAAAGTTTCCTGTGACCATTGTCTGAGTTTGTCTATTGTGGTTTGAGTTGCTTGGTTGGCGTTTTCTTCGGAATTGTATGCCTGACCTCTGAGGTTGAGGGGTTTTTGGGTATCTGCTCTTGTTATTGATCTAAGAGGGCTGCTTTCTTTGCTGTAGAAGTATTTCCGTAGCTATTATGGTTATAGAAAAACATTAATTCACAACTTATTATACAAAAAAGAACACAAATTAGCCATAAAGCTCATTTATTCTCAACAAAACAATGAAATCAGAAATATTCATCACTAACGTAGGTACTTTAGAAACATTTCAACATAAATATCAAGGATAATTATTATTTCTAACACCACTACATTTAATATTTCATTTTATGAGCAATGGTTCTATATTGCTGAATGTAAAATAAAAGTTATCTAAATTACAAAAACCTGAAATTTATCGAATAAACTGTTATCAATGTAATTAAGTTTATATATAGGAGAAACTGTAGAAACCTAGAAATTAGATACAACGAACACCCAAGCGAACACCTAAACTCTTACAGACTGAAAAATCCAGAAAGATCAAATTTTCATATTAAAAAGCCGAAGTATACTCAAAAGTCACAACAAACCGTAGGTAGGTAGGTCTTAATGAGTATAAAGACAAATCAATAGCCTGTCGTATTGGAGTCGGGTTTTAACCCATCGTCCTGACAGTTGTCAAGTCTGGAGCGCCCGAGAACCCAAATAAAGAGTTTCAGACTCAGGCAGCAACACACATCCAACCAGACTACCAAAAGCACGGACGGCCGTTTCGGTCTCATTAGACCTCGTCAGCGTACTATATTGGAGAGTCCGGAAGGATATGAATCGCTGCATGAATCGAAAACCCTATATAGAATCTCATTCAACCGGTTACCAGTGACCTCGAGACAGAGCGACATCTATCAAGAGAATCAACAGGCTCCCAGCAAAATAAAACTCCAGTGTGTATAATGGGTTGCAGACACTCCAGGGGCTACAAGACTGACATCAAATATGCATATTAAAAAGCCGAAGTATACTCAAAAGTCACAACAAACCGTAGGTAGGTAGGTCTTAATGAGTATAAAGACAAATCAATAGCCTGTCGTATTGGAGTCGGGTTTTAACCCATCGTCCTGACAGTTGTCAAGTCTGGAGCGCCCGAGAACCCAAATAAAGAGTTTCAGACTCAGGCAGCAACACACATCCAACCAGACTACCAAAAGCACGGACGGCCGTTTCGGTCTCATTAGACCTCGTCAGCGTACTATATTGGAGAGTCCGGAAGGATATGAATCGCTGCATGAATCGAAAACCCTATATAGAATCTCATTCAACCGGTTACCAGTGACCTCGAGACAGAGCGACATCTATCAAGAGAATCAACAGGCTCCCAGCAAAATAAAACTCCAGTGTGTATAATGTTAAGACCTACCTACCTACGGTTTGTTGTGACTTTTGAGTATACTTCGGCTTTTTAATATGCATATTTGATGTCAGTCTTGTAGCCCCTGGAGTGTCTGCAACCCATTATACACACTGGAGTTTTATTTTGCTGGGAGCCTGTTGATTCTCTTGATAGATGTCGCTCTGTCTCGAGGTCACTGGTAACCGGTTGAATGAGATTCTATATAGGGTTTTCGATTCATGCAGCGATTCATATCGTTCCGGACTCTCCAATATAGTACGCTGACGAGGTCTAATGAGACCGAAACGGCCGTCCGTGCTTTTGGTAGTCTGGTTGGATGTGTGTTGCTGCCTGAGTCTGAAACTCTTTATTTGGGTTCTCGGGCGCTCCAGACTTGACAACTGTCAGGACGATGGGTTAAAACCCGACTCCAATACGACAGGCTATTGATTTGTCTTTATACTCATTAAGACCTACCTACCTACGGTTTGTTGAGATCAAATTTTGTCAAACACTTAATAGAAAACATCAACTTTAATTTTTATAAAAGAGAGCTCATGCAGAGTCAAACACAATGCCAAGGTCTCTAATTTGATTAGCACGAGGCAATGAGTGACTATCATAATGTAGTGGATTCTGTAAGTCGGACGAATGTGCTCGGATTTCAGAATCTAGCGAGACTAGCCCTCCCCCCGTTTTCGAGGTTGCTGAACGCGATGCTGACGTCGAGGTCGATCATCGACGCCCGCCAACCCCTCTACGCAGCCAAGAACAACCCCCGGAAGGGGTGAAACGGGAACTCCTAGCGTGAAATCGACGAAAATCCGTCCCCGTCAGTTTTCGAGGTCGCTGAACGCGATGCTGACGTTGAGGTCGGTCCTCGATGCCCGCCAACCCATCTACGCGGCCAAGAACAACCCCCGGAAGGGGTGAAACGGGAACTCGTCGCGTGAAATCGGCGAAAATCCGTCCCCTCCCGTTTTCGAGGTCGCTGAACGCGATGCTGACGTTGAGGTCGGTCTTCGACGCCCACCAAGCCCTCTACGCCGCTAAGAACAACCTCCGGAAGGGGTGAAACGGGAACTCGCCGCTTGAAATCGACGAAAATCCGTCCCCGTCCGTTTTCGAGGATGCTGAACGAACGAGAACTAAAAAGTTCTCATGTTAAGTTTTCACCCGTTCCGGGGGTTGTTCTTGGCCGCGTAGAGGGGTTGGCGGGCGTCAAGGACCGACCTTGACGTCAGCATCGCGTTCAGCATCCTCGAAAATGGGTGGGGACGGATTTTCGTTGATTTCACGCGACGAGTTCCCGTTTCACCTCTTCCGGGGGTTGTTCTTCGCCGCGTAGATGGGTTGGCTGGCATCGAGGACCGACCTCGACGTCAGCATCGCGTTCAGCGACCTCGAAAACGGGAGAAAACGGATTTTCGTCGATTTCACGCGGCGAGTTCCCGTTTCACCCATTCCGGGGGTTGTTCTTGGCCGCGTAGGGGGGTTGGCGGGAATCGAGAACCAACCTCGACGTCAGCATCGCGTTCAGCGACCTCGGAAACGGGGGGTGACACTAGCTTGGCCGCCAAGAGAAAGAAGTTCCGTGATTTACTTTTCATAGGGGTGGTTTTTGGCCGTTTTAGGGGGTGCGGTCAACTCGAGAAGAGTTTAAACCACCACCATCGTATTCAGCATCCTCGAAAACGGGGGGGGGGGGGGGGGGAGAATCCACTAATGAGTAAATATCGGGATTCGTTTTCCTAGTATAAGTGACACCTGTATATAAATTTATTAATAATTAAACCGTAATTGAAATATTTAAAATTAAAACAAAACTAATAAATAGAATATTTAGGTATACAGGAAACCCTGAAATTGTTCGATTTGTTGACAAACTGTTTGTTTGTTGAATTGTGTAATTTCCTACCACCATACAGGTCTTATTAGCAACGAAGTAAAAAAAAAAGTATACGTATGATCTGAATGTCGAATTTGTTTAGTGAAATAAAATACCCATTTGATTCAATTTATTTCTTGATGGATTACATACTCTCTTCGTTATTGGGTCGAGTTTATCTCACTTGATCTTTAATCGAAACAAATATAAAAGTGTGTGGCCAACGGAACAATCTAGGGCCATGGTCAGGTGAAAAAAAAAACATTTATGAATAAGAGGTCTAAAATGACACTCCATTTGGGAATGTTAAATTTTTTTCCAAAACTATACTTTTATTTTTGGATACTGAAATTTAGAGTGTCTTCACTTTTGTAGACGTCGTATTGCGCATGGCATTACTTTGTAAAATTTTCAAAATATAAATTAATTATTTTCATAGTTTAAATAAAGGCTCTTGCTATTAACGTCTCATCTCATTTGCTCTTGGAAGTTAAGACATATTACTATGTGCAATATTTATCAGTGAGGACGTTTATAGTTCCCCCTGACCTTAAATTTTTAAACGAATGAGCTAGAACTCTGAAACAAAAGCTAAATCAAATGTGATGGATTTTACTACTTTTTGACGCAAAGCTGATTGTTAAATGTCAAAGATGACGTTGCAGTCGATGTTAACTTCAAAATTTTGAGGGGCAAAGGGGGTCGTCTGAGACCTCATTTTAAAAGTATTTCAATTATCTACACAAAAATTATATTAGATTTATATTTTTTACTATTCTGTTCAGAATTTGAAGATGGTGGGGAGGACTATAAACGTCGTTGACAAAAAATTATCACAATTGAAAATTAACATAAATTTTGTGTAGATAATTGAAATGCCTTTAAAATGAGGTCTCACACGACCCCCTTTGCCTCTCAAAATTTTGAAGATAATAGCGACTGCAATGTCATCTTTGACATTTGACAGATCAGCTTTATGTCAAAACGTAGTAAAATCCATGAAATTTAATTTAGTTTTTTCAGCGAAGTTCAATTTCATTCGGATCAAAAATTAAGGGGTAGGGGCACTGTAAAAGTCCTCACTGACACAAAGACTGTCAAAATTAACAACCAACTTAATTTTTGTGCGGATGATTTAAGTACCTTTCAAATGAGGTCTCACATGACCCCCACCCATGTCATTTAAAAAAGTGAAGCTGACAGCGACTGCAACGTCGTAAATCAATGACATTTGATTTAGTTTTTCTTTTAGAGTTCTAGCTCATTGGCTTAAAAATTTTAGGTCAGGAGGGGGACTATAAACGTGCTCACTGTATGAGAATTATTAATGTTTGAAATTATTATTTCTCACACCGATTACGAAAACCCATTCACAGAGTGCAGTCTGAAATAATAATCCATCCAAAGTAATAAATTAAACTTTAAAATAAAAAAATGTTAGAGGTCGTGTACAAAATAGGTAGAAGACTTTATTGATAAATCAATTTCTGGGTAATCAAGCTCTTAATGGCCATGGGGATTAATTATAGGTGAAGTGAAAATTCAAAGATAATGAAGCATGTCAGGTTTCTGAATGCCCGATGCAGCTAACATTTATTGCTTCAGAAATTCATATCCTTTGAAAAATTGACTAGCATTTCATTATCATTGAAAAACTCATTTCCTGAAAGCTCCGCTGCCATATACAGACAAAAATATATTAAGTGATATTCAGGTTTATAAAGTTTTACTGTGGAATCGATTATCTCACAAAAAAACTTATTAAAATTCTTATAAATATTATAAGAAATATTGCAAAAAAATAATGAGTAGGAACAAGAAGAAAATCTTTATTCAGATTAGCTATCTATATTACCTACATTATAAATAGATTGCTAAAAAAAAACACAGCATACCTATCTATCATAGTGTCTGAATAATTCAAAATGACTGTGCTGGAAATATGTGGCACCTAAAATAAAATTACGTAATCACCTGAAAAAAGGAATTACAAAATGTTGAACGTTTTAAATATAATAATAATGGATATAATTAAATATTAGCAACAAAAAATAGATTGATAAGAGTAGTACGCCATATGGACGAAAGAGACAGAAGATGAATTATATATTCTACCAATCAATTATAATTTATTCAACAATAATTTAATTGAATGTTTGAATAGTTATTTATGCAACAAGTGCATAAAGTGGTACTTTTTTTCACGACTGGGAAGTTTGACCGCATGAGCCGCAGGCGAATGCGGCAATCGCAGAAGTGAAAAAAAGGCACTTTATGCATATGTTGCATACAAAATTTTATCTACGAGTGACTTAAATTAGAACTAAAAGTTATTATTATAAAATTTAAAAAAAATTTCCAATGCATTCATATTTTATGTAAGTGTTTCTTTGAAGCTATTAACTTTTCCTTCTAATTAATTAACCTAATTAATATTTTCCTCTCGCATACCGAGGAATAGACCGGAAAATTATACAAAACTGTAACTGATGCCAAAAACGTGTGTTAGTTTAACTTTCTATTACAGAACTTTAATAAAAATAAACAATAATAAATGTTAGATAAACCTGAAACATTTTCGTGTGCACGGGTCTGTTTCTTGAAAGTTGGTAAAACAGGTGGTCCAACTTAAACGCGAGGAAGTATCTGCAACGTAAAAAGAGACGTCTCAAGTAACAATATTCATTGTTATGAATTAATTATATGATTATTACCTATAATCCTATAAACAATAAACATGCCATGATCAACAGATCGAGTGTTACATTATAAAACATAATCCACTAGTCCAGCTGATTGTGAGTGCGTGATATGTCATTTTTATAAATATATTACAGCAATCATATAATAGAGTTGCACGATACCTATTTCCACAGAATAGAATAAATCAGAAGCTAAACTCGCCGGCGGCGCCTTTGATCATTTAGAGACAAGCCACACCTCTAGCGGCCATTGCTTCAGAGTAGAAACGCAGGCCCGCCACAGAATAGCTATAATTCTATTCTGTGGGCCCGCATTCAAAACTAATGAAAGCTCATCTCAAATCATGGCGGATCTCTATGCGCCGAGTAGATGCGCGAACTCGGTATTTTTATTGAAGTTTATATTCTGATTGTATCTATTCTGTGCTATTTCCATGAAATCTTGCAATTTCAACATGCTTGTAAAAATCAGTAAGGAGGGGTTTGAAGACCTATGTTTATAAAAAATTTTCATGAAATAAGCCGAAGAAATAACCCCTTCAGTATGTACCTACATGATATTATATCACGATTAGAAATATATTAG
Organism: Malachius bipustulatus; assembly: GCA_910589415.1. Taxonomy (NCBI): domain Eukaryota; kingdom Metazoa; phylum Arthropoda; class Insecta; order Coleoptera; family Melyridae; genus Malachius; species Malachius bipustulatus. Next base: position 41,780,451 of record OU342630.1, read on the forward strand.
GTAATGCTTGAGCAACGGACCCCAATTTGATAGTCAGTGGATTTATTCTTTAGGTGGGCACGATGTTTTCAGAGAAAAATTGCGTGATATCGTAAATTTACTCAAGGATATCATATCGTAAGTATCAAGATCCTACCAAAGTTGGACATTCTTCGGATAACATTCTTACCACAATGAAAAACATTTTCTATGTTCATTTGGCTGACACTGCTCGAATGTTACTTCAAATCGTCTTCCTCTGTTTTTTCTTAAATTATTCCCTCAAGCATTGAACGATCTTGAAGTGAACTTTCTCTGGACCCCTCATAATCTCAGTGAAACGTCTCCCAGGGGACGAATCGAGGAAAGGCGGGCAGCTCGACAGCTCTCCACAGTCAACAATGAATTAAGTAGGGTTTTATCCTATTTTGCTAGGACGCCGATCGTCCAACGACACCCATGGAATCTGCATTGCATCACAATACACTCACCGGGTCCTATATAAATAATGTTCTGGATTTGATTGTTATCAGTAGGTATCCTAATTAAATACCAGTTATATACAAGAAATAATAGTACCTAAGGTAAACACTAAATAATTAACAGTAAATATATAGGTGTCATATTTATTAAAATATCGTGTTATGAAATTGAATACTATACGTTTAGGACAATAATAGCTGAAGCTCTAAGAACACATTGTTAATTTGAAATTTTCTGTCCGAAATCACTTGAAAAATCATCATGTGGTCTCAATCAACAATCTGGACCAGCCTATACAGTGTGTCCCCGGATGGACCTAACTATACTTATAAATTTCCATATTTTGCATCTTAGGAAAAAAAGTAATTCTTTAGGAAAAGTTTTGGTTTATCTAGAATACCTTAACCCGCTGTCAAAATTTCGAAATAATATACAGGGTGGATACAATTCATTTATTACAGTTTTTATCAAGGATATTTCCTACTAAAAAGTTCAATTGCATATCGATATGGCACTTCACCAATACCGTAGCACTTAACTAAATAAATTCTTTGCTAGAGACAACATAATTCCAATTTAATATTGAATATACAGTGGCCCAGCGAAAAGGTACCAGGCATAATAACTTGAAAACTGAAGATGTCCGCGAAAAACGCCGAAACAGGTCGATTTTGTTATCTAGGGGGACATATTTTCGTGATAAATTTAACTACGTCTTTATTAATGACTTGCCGGATCATTTAAACTGTGGTAAATTGCTTTACGCAGACGACCTCAAGATATTTATGAAGATTGATTCCCTAGACGATTGCGTGGTCTTGCAGGAGCAGTTGGAATCTCTTATACATTGGTGCAGAGAGAACAGATTGGACCTTAATATAAAAAAATGTAAAATCGTTTCCTACACGAGAAAGAAAGAGCCCATACAGTATTCGTATTCGATTTCATCTGGTTCTTTGAAACGCGAGACGTATATAAAAGACCTTGGGGTCTTGTTTGACAGTCAATTATTGTTTGGTCGACATGTACAGGGCGCGGTTTCTGATTCACTCAGGATGCTTGGCTTTATTATCAGAAATACGCGCAGTTTCACCAACCTGTCTGCTGTGAAATCGCTCTACTTTGCGTTTGTTCGCAGCAAACTTGAGTATGCTTCTGTTGTTTGGAATCCATATTACGAGACTTACAAGAGTAGTATAGAGAGAGTACAGAGGAAATTTTTAAAGTTTTTGTTTTTCAAGAGGCACGGAACATATCCGGATAGGGGATACGATTATGGATTGCTTCTTCGTGAATTTGATTTTCAGTCACTTGCCAGTCGAAGAACAGTGTCAGGTTTGGTCCTACTGTATAAATTAGTTAATAGTCGCATTGATGCTCCTGTGGTCAGGGATATGTTGGAGCTCCACCCGGCAAGAAGTGGTTCTAGAACGCACCAAGTATTTAAGTTACCTAGGGCTTACACTAACCTCATGCTAAAGTCACCTTATATGTTATAGCAAGCAGTTATAATCAGATCTCTGCACGGTGTGACATCTTCAGCTGTGCATTGGGAACCTTGTTGTCTGTTGCTAAAGAGTACTTTTGTAAGCCATAATAGTATACCTGTTGTTTTTTGTTTTTTGTTTTTTTTACCGACTGCTTTTACCGACCACACTAATGCATGTTTAATTATGTTGGTTGATTAATTATGAAATGCATATTATGCATGTTGATCTTATATCGAGATGGACTGTTATCGGTTTGGCAATGTAGAATCACCTTTTACTTTTTGTGTTTTACTATTGTTGATTGCTAACCTTGTAATTGGAATCTGTATTCCGTTGGGTGAATAAAGAATAAATAAATAAATAAAATAAATAAACTACCAAAGTTCACCCCCCTTGGTAGGGGTAGCTACCCCTTTGCTTATCATCATGGGAACAGCTATTGAGTGATACATCATTTGAAAGCTACTTGAATTATCTTTACAACGATATCCAACATTTTGGGTTTCGCTTACATACAGGTTGGCCCAACGAAAACATTTTTTTTGAGCCACCCTGTATGTAAGTGAAACCCAAAATGTTGGATATCGTTAAGAGAATTCAAGTAGCTTTCAAATGATGTATGTGAATGGTTTCGCTTACATACAGGTTGACCCAACGAAAACATTTTTTTTGAGCCACTCTGTATGTAAGTGAAACCCAAAATGTTGGATATCGTTGTAAAGAGAATTCAAATAGCTTTCAAATGATGTCTCACTCAATAGCTGTTCCCATGATGATAAGCAAAGGGGTAGCTACCCCTACCAAGGGGGGTGAACTTGGGTAGTTAAATTTATTACGAAAATATGTCCCCCTCAATAACAAAATTGACCTGTTTCGGCGTTTTTCGCGTACATCTTCAGTTTCCAAGTTATTAAGGCGAGTTGCGTTTTCGTTGGGCCACCCTATATGTGAGCGAAACCCAAAATGTTGGATATCGTTGTAAAGAGAATTCGAGTGGCTTTCAAAATGATGTATCACCCTATATCTGTTCCCTATGATGATACGCAAAGGGGTAGCTACCCCTACCAAGGGGGTGAACTTGGGTAGTTAAATTTGTCACGAAAATATGTCCCCCTCGCTAACAAAATCGACCTGTTTCGGCGTTTTTCGCGTACATCTTCAGTTTTCAAGTTATTAGGCCTGGTACCTTTTCGCCGAGCCACCCTGTATAGTAGACACCAATCGATATAAATTTGAGTAAATCATTTGTTTTGGCAAAATGTATCCATTGTATTACTTATTTATCCTAATAAAGATAAACAAATCTACTTAGAGATAAAACTTCTAATTATTATTAATTATAGTAAAGTCATTTATTAAGTATTTGCACCTGAGGGTTTAACATAAACACATACCAGAAAGAATCCACCACAAGATATAAAAATAAAATCAGACAAGAATAAAGTAACATAACCAATGAAAATGGGAATAAATCCAGAGATGTTTACACCAAATATTAGGAACTTTCTTCCTACTATGCACTCATGCTCATGATAAAAGTAAGGTCTGTGATCTGTGGCTCTAGTGGTGGCCATTTTTTAAGAGGGCAAACTCTTCTGGAAATAATGTTTATAAATTATTGCCGGACAGTCGCTCGCCCAATTTTTTTTTCGAAAAACTATCCTCAAAAAGTTCAGATAGGTGGTACGGTTTAAAAAACACAAATACGGCCCTGAAGGTGGAATGCGTTCATAAACAGAAACTGACGTTTATGTGTAACAACCAGAGTGATGCCTTACATTTTCCGGAATATCGTCAGATTATTCCATTTTATGAACGTAATTCGAACGAGAAATCAAAGGAAATAATAATTCCAAAGTATTAGATTATGTGTAACTGTCAGATTCACACTTTTTTTTTAATTTAATACTAATTTTTTAATTTACTAATATTATGCACAGAATTTATTCACCCATGTGTTTCTTCAAAACTCTGCGAGTGCACTTCAAGCGTCGTCATCGGCAATTTATGAGCGATGCTAGATTTTTATCCATCAAGCGAACTGGTTATTTATATGAACGCATCCAGAGTTTTTCAAGTATGCAAACTGTAATTCATGAACGCACCCCAGACCACTCAAAATCACAAAATAAGAAAAATAATATTTTTAAAATTAATGACAGTGATTTTATCGTAGGATTCAATCTAAGACATGAAATTTTTTTCCAGGGTCTACCTAAATTATGTTTTCATTGGCTCACACGATAGATAAAGCAAAACTTTTTCTAAAGAATGACTTTTTTTCCTAAGATGCAAAATAAGGAAGTTTATAAGTATAGTTAGGCCCATCCGGGGACACACTGTATATTGAGATCATTTCAACTCCCAGAGCATAGTTCAATTTGAATAGGTACTTTGTAAAAATCTAAATTAAGATCTTAATACACTTTCTACCGAGCGTCGCATCGGCAGACCGTCATTTTAAAGCAAAATTGTATAAAACTTTTTTGAAGATGTATTATGATGATGTACTCATGTGCAAATACGAGTTGAAAGAATTAACAGATATTTTGAAAAACGTTTTCTAAAATTTGTAAAACAAAAATGCTGTTGTTAGTTTTTCAAAATATCTTTTAATTTGCTAAATTAACATTATTTCTAATGGAAGGTCTGCCGATAAACTAGGTATAAGATTTTTAAATCGCTATAGACAATCGGAAAAAGTTAAAATTTGCAATTTTTTCCACCCGGTTTTGGTAATATGTATCTCAATCTGTAGAACAGCCGAGTTTCTAAAATTTTGAATCTCGTCCATTGTACATAGTTGACATAAAAAAATCAAGGCAATCTAGATTTTGCATGGCGATAGTCAACTTTTGTTTTTCTTATGGACTCCATATAGGAATTCTATGATTTGTTTAGTAGAGAAAAAAATTGCAATCAATTGATTTATCACACACTTAAACATTTTGAAGAAAAAAAATGTCGAAATCGCAATGACTTTGCTTCATAAGGAATACAGATTCTCGAACAGAGTTAATTGTTTTAAAGCAGCTAAAAAAACTCAACGTTGTAAGTGCTGTTCAAATTTAAAATCATTTTTTTTTACTAATTCTATAATTTACTTCCTTCAAAATGTACCTGAGTCAGTAAATGGTCACCGGGAATATCTCAAAAATTAAGCGTCGTATAGCTTCTGAAATTTTTCTAATGAAATTGGCCTAAAAATCGTTGGAAAATAGTTTTGAGCTTCTAAAGTAGTTTCTAAATAATAGTTTTGAGCAGGTATACTTATTCAGAATAACATGGGTGTAATGCCTTAATAACTTCTATATTTTTTCTAGTAGTTTCTTTGCTAACCTCATCAATAAAGTGATAGGGGAATGTCAAAACTTTGTTTTTGAAGTTTTTAAATGGTTGTTACGCCCCCTAGCGGTCATTCAAGAAGCTCAAAACTACTTTTCAAGGATTTTTTAGGGTCACTTTTCTTGGAAATTTTTTTTCCTGAGGCTGTACGATGTTTTCCGAAATATTCCCGGTGACTATTCGTAATGGCTCACCCGGTACAAAGGTAAGAGACATCAATAATTGATTGCAGGGTCATTATTTACATCCGCGTGTCCTACAGTTTCACTATGGCACCTTTATAGGGGTGGAGAACATACCTCTAGTAACACCAGGAAGGTATTCAATTGCTTTGCAAATGCATGGCTAGCCAAAAAAAAAAGACGGCACCTAAAATCGGTGTTGAGAGGGCGGTCCTGGCAAGAATCGCCGCTTAAATACGTCGGGTCTCGGAAGTAACAACTTGTCGTATCCAGACCACAGGGATTGATATCACGCATTTTGGAATGCAAAATTCAAAATAAATGACAAATATCAAAATAATAAAACTGCTACTGTTAATCTCGAAGATATTCCTTGCCCCGAAGGTGGAGAAAAAATTATAAATGCGACCGTAGTGTCAAAGAGGCCTTAGTTGTGACATTTGTGATAAACTATTAGTGTCCATGACACATCCATCACACCTTAATGTTTGTTTAAAATAGCTGTTTTTAGCTTCTTACCCACCCAGCACCCCTATTTCGCTCCTCGGTCCCGAAAAAATTGATGAAACTTAGGAGACGCGGATGTATACCTATATTTACCGATTGCAGTTTTTTCTCTACTAAACGATGTGAATTTCCAATACGGTGTCCATATAAGAAAAATAAATGTAACTATCTCCTTGCATTATCTAGATTGCCTTGATTTTTTTGACACAGTTAGCACAATATGTCAACTATGTAACGAAATCCAAGGCTTTCGTTGGTAATTATTATTTATTTCATTATGAGAGGGGTTTATCAGGAGTGATACAGTTTTTACGACAGTGATTAGCAGGTTATCTCCACCAGCACCGGCTATATAAAGAGAGCCAACTGAAGAGCTGACCAGAGGATCCGAGGTACTGACTCGCGAACAACTCTCTCTCCTTATGAATTGAGCTCGGAGATAATCTGGGGCATGTAGTGAGTGCACCCATACAATTTACATAGCCGGCTACAGTAGGTCGATGAAATGAGTCGAACCTAACTGTAACCCGGCGTCGGGAGATCGACCAGAGTGAAGTGAACTCTGGCCGGCAACCGAACAGTATAGGGAATCAACCGGCGCTGTATTGAGGTACCGGTTGATCCCTCCAGTCCCTACCCGGCCTGTATTGAGGGCCGGATCCAGTAACAGCCGTCCCGAGGTCATATTCAGGCATCGGGCACGGACTTTGTTTCAGGTAGCCCCGCCGTCGGAGAATATTCTCCCAGATATCTTCCCTGCGCGTGTTCCGGAGAATGCAGCGATCGACACGCACGGTGCGACTGCGAGCGGACGACTGGCATTGAAGATTCGGCCGTGAACTGATTGACAGTGGTAGCAATTAACGACCAATCATCTTAGCGCGCGCCCAGACGCGGCTATCTGTGACCAATTGGACTGACCGTAGAGGACGAGAGCCGGCCCACAGGATACATTAGTTATCGGTATTAGCATTGCCATATCATATATGTATTGTGTAAATAGGCATACTTGTAAATAAAGATTATAATTTTTAATTGACTTGTTGCGGGTACAAAGGGGCAGATATCCACTCCTGGGAACTCACCTCTACCTAACAGAAAATCCCGTTACAACTATTATGTTCAATGGACTAAATTAAAAAATTTAGAACCTCAGCTGTTTTACAGAGTGAGTTATTAACGGAATAAAAAAAACGAAGAAAAATAACAATAAACAGTCTAATATTTTTCCAATTAGTATTTAGTTACTTATGAAAAAAACTAAATCTGAAAGAGGTATTTTTCTCCTTTCAATCGAGCCTGTATCTCTTACCGTTTCCGATATCCTATACAAGTACCATGAAATTTGCATAACATTGTGTTTTCAGTCTCCCGACATGTAAATTAATACATTTGCTCTTTTTTAATTTGGTTTTTACATACGGGCTATCAATTGTATCAAAACGCCAATAGCGTTTTTTTTTTATTTATCACAAATCAAACCTCGTCGTTGGAATTGCTGGAGGCTGAATGAGTGATAACCTTATTTGTTAGTCTGAGGTGATAACTCATTACCAAATTCTGATTCAAAAACAGCTGACATCAATATTCACTGGGAACAATTATTTAATTACCGTTTCTGTACGTCGTTGGTTTCATACTGGCACAGATAATTTTTATCTCCCGTTATAGGCTGACTAGTTGCGTATCCTAGCTTAAAGAGAAATCTGTTCATACCGTCTATAACAACTTATATGACGTTAGGGTAACTAAAATAATAGATCTATCATGTGCAAGCCCAACACGACGATTTATATTGGGCTTATAAAAATGATCTCCATAGTATCATACATCAGAATTCTACATAAGTACTTTCAAACACAATCTTATGGAATTGCGGGCTTGCTTCCAATTTTTTTTAATCATACCATCCGTGAGCATAATGAAAATAGGCAGGCTTTAGAAAAAGTGTCATATCTGAGATTCATCTGAAAAATGTATAAACAATCAGCATTGTTTCAATTTACTCTCCTTTCAATCCCGGCCATGAACTTTTTTCCAAAGCCTTACTTACGTTTTCATTTTCTAACACATTATTTGGTTAAATAAGTTTTCCACACTGTTGATTCAATCATCAGAAGCTGTGTGAAACTCAATAACGGTATAACCGCATTATGAAAAAGTAAACTAAAATATTTATTGCTTGAAAGTAATTTATTTATTTTAATTTGTAGCTTTAAATTAAATCAATTAATCGGAAAAAATCGTTTTTTTATATATACATGGTTTACATGCGAGAAATTATTTTGCATTTGATAAATCTTATCAGAAATCTGAAACAGAGTGCTATTTTGTATACATTTGAAAATCAAACATTGTTCTCTGACATTAATTATTATGACAGCTTGCATGCGAAATTCTATAGGTGCATTTAAAAAATAATTTTATAACATTGATTTAAAGTTGTTCACGGTAAATTCCACTAAGTTTTATTTATGTCACTGCCCCAAAATTAATCTAAAATAATGTTTGCCTTCAAACAGGATAATCTAACTTGTGACATGTAAACTGGCATCACACATAAACAACATACACTGTGATATACAGGGTGTATAAATATTTTTTCTCCAACAGTATAGTAGGCTTCAATACGAGAATCTTATTAGGTTATTCATAAACAGAAAAATTACTGAGTTCGAAGTCTGAAAATTTGTTCCTGTGTGACTCCAGTGACTCCTTCCGTCAAACTGAACTAAAATATTCATCACTTCCTGTTATACAGGAAGATAGTCTTCTATCATTAAAAAAGTTGCCAATATCAATAATGATCTGTACAAAAGTTGAATTCTGTATCTTACACGGTACCCGATATATCTTAAAAAAACGGGAAAAACAATCTTTTTTTGACACCGTGTATCTCAAAAACGGTACATTCACCGACACACGTTAATGGGAATCTTTTTTTCTTCATTCCTGTTTTCAGTCGGTTGAAACGATAAATTTTTCTCAAACGAATGCCAAAATTATCCGACGTTCGTAATAATTTAAGTACTATTACAATAAACAAAAATTACAATAACAAAAGTTAAAAAATAGAATTTTAATCGTACCATTCTTGTAGATATATGAACGGCCAAATGCTCTTCATGTTCAGCTGGAAGAAGCTGTTCTAGACGAACTTGAAAACAATTTTGCTACTAGCACAAGAAAAATGGGTGAAAATTTGAATTTGTGCGATGTTACAATATGGAAAATTTTTTAAATTAATTATTTGTTCTTGTTGAATTTTGTACGTTTTTGATCATATTAAAATGACGTTTTTCTCGAGAACGGTGGCTCTACAGCATTTGACCAAGAATACTTTTTTGTGAAGAAAACATTGGCTCTTTGAAATTTGCTCTCAAAATGCCAAATTTTCCAGTTCCGTAAAAGTTAGGGGGGTGAAACCCTTACGCAACCCTAAAATCTCCACCACTGGAGTACCTATCTTAGATTTTTAGTTTGGAGCCTTAAAAGTAGCCATTTTAAATGTAAAAATCTGTACAAAAAATGGAGCCTGTAGCTCAAACGGTTCATGAGATATCGCAAAAAAAGTTAGAAAAACATTTTTTTTAACATCCTGTATCTCGAAAACGGTGTGTTCGCGGACCCATGTTAATAGGAACTTTTCTTCTTAGAATAAGTCGTAAAATCATCGCCTTTATTTTGTACTAGTTGGTAGTTAACACCCTGTGGGTGTCTGCTTAAGGCTGGCCACCGGCTTGGATGTCTGCTTAAGGCTGGACACCGGCTATATCTCGGAAACTAATGCGCCTAGAACCTCAAAATAAAAAATTTCCAAACATAAGTGATCACGAGAAATGCAATGAAAATATTTTCAAGATGGCCGCGCTTCCGTAAATACCGGAAGTTGACACCTACTTCGTTATTTTCGAGAACACCTTGTAAAATATTATATTTTTTAAATGTCTGAAGAAATCGAATACAGGTGGTTTTCACCATTGGAATTTAGATTGAGCGGCTTATGAGTTATAAACAAGTGAAAATCGAAAATTTTCAACTTCAAAGCAGTGTAGAACTTACATGTTAAGCGGCTTACATGTCCCTATCATAACTTTTCACATAGTATCCTACTATTGTCCGTATTCATCAAACTTCAAAATATAACCCTGGGGTTAAATTTTGAATTTTCTGACAGCTGATTGGTCTAATGCTCAATCCCTACGAACGCTACGAATTTTGAACCAATGACATGTTCCAAAATACAACCCCAGGGGCTATATTTATTGATGAATACGGGCCATAAGCCATCATCAATCAAAAGAATAGGGACATGTAAACCGTTTTTAGATATCTTGAGCCGTTCTAGTTCTAGACTGCTTTGAAGTTGAAAATTTTCGATTTTTACTTGTTTATAACTCATAAACCGCTCAATTCCCGTCAAAATAACGAAGTAGGTGTCAACTTCCGGTATTTCCGGAAGTGCGGTCATCTTTAAAATATTTTCGTTGAATTTCTCGGGATCACTTATGTCTGGAAATTTTTTATTTTAAATGCTTTTAGGTCAGCCTTAAGCAGACACCCTGTATTTTTTTTTTATTGAAAATGCACATGCACTGCAGGGAAATCCCTATGACGCTCTGGGAGCGGTGCATGAGCGGAGATGTCGATTCACGTTGGCCTTGAATCGCTGCAGGTTGTATACTTCGGGAAACACGCTCTTTGGAATGCTATTCCAAAGAGATGCAGTTCTATACATCAAAGAAGTCTGAAATAGCGTGGTACGAGGTGTAACGAGCTGAACCTGATACGGATGAGCGTCTGCGGCTCGACGTGTATTTCTGCCCGGACTTGTTCTAGGTGGGATCAAGCGGGCCACGTCTTTTGAACACTTTCCATAAAAATATCTGTAAAACAGACTCAGGTCAGATACTCTTCTTCGATGTTCGAGAGTGTCTAAATTTTTTGTCAAACCTGGGTCCCCAATCAAGCGGATGGCTCTTTTCTGAATAGAGTCGAGTAGTCTTAGCGTATGTTTAGGAGCCGAGCTTCAAACATGTGAGCAGTACTTCAAGGATGGTCGGATTTGAGCTTTGTATGAGAGGAGGTGTATAAAATTTCTTCGTGCGGAAGAGTGTTCCAAGTTTTTGAGAAGCACTCTTCGCCAGACCTGCAAAATGATCATGCCAAGACATGTTCGCTTCGAGACTCACTCCAAGTAAACGAAGAGATGAAGCTGGAGTAAGAGAGTGTCCCGCCATCACCATATCTGGCTCCAAAACGTTGGCCTTTTTGGAGAAGATGACTGCTTGGGTTTTTCCAGCATTAAATTGAACTTGGTTCCTATCGCCCCAAGCTAGAATATCTTGTAAGTCATTGTTAAGTATGGCAACTTCTTGTTCCCTGCGAGTCTGTGCGTCGATGGCAGATGTAAGGTATAAGAAGATATGAGTGTACTGTCATCGGCAAAACTGTATATTGGGTTTTTTGTTGTTTCAAGCAAGTCGTTGATAAATATTAGAAAGAGAGTCGGAGATAAAATGGATCCCTGAGGCACATCGGCATTGATGGAAAAGGTCTCAGAAAGAGCTCCATCGACTGCCACCTGTAATGAGCAATCTCCGAGATAACTCGCAAGCCACAAGCAGAATTTCTCGGGCATGCCATAAGCCTGCAGTTTTGCCAACAGTCCATCATGCCAGACACGGTCGAAAGCTCTAGAAATATCAAGCGCAACCCCTCGAGACTCCCCATGGTGTTCGATTGCGCTGTTCCACAGCGACGTAGGTGAGGAGGTCACCAGTTGACCTCTGTTTACGGAATCCGTATTGGCGGTCGCTGATTATGTATACTTATATTTTTATATGACTCCGTTTTTTGCGTTTTTGCGTCGAATAGCATGCGACTGGTGTTTGTCAGAGGCGGCTATCTTGAATTTGTTTAAATCATTATAATAGTTTTAAATGGTTTAAATTTAACAGGTTTAATTTGGTGTTAATTGCCTATCAACAGTTGATATGTCAATAAGATGGCACTCCTCTGCATTGTGCTCTGCGTATTCATCGGTGTTTATTCCAACAATCCTCTCCCAGCCCCCGCTCACTGAATTAAAAAAAAAACAGTTTCAATAAAATGGACCTCACGATCACTAGACCTTTTAGCTTTGACATCTTTCTATGGGGTCAATTTAAAAATAGAATTTATACTATCCCATCTGACTCATTTGAAAATGTACGTTACAGAATTGAAAATTTCCAAAAATAAATTCAAATTAGCTCAGATATGCTTCAGAAAGCGGGAGTGCGTTTTCAGCAATGTATGTATCAGTGCTCGCGTAGGAAGATGTATGTATCGAGCGTAATAATACATAAAAATAAAAATAAAATCATTTGAAAACGGTTCATTTAAAAAAAAAAACGAATTTGGCTATTTAAATGAAACAACAAAATAAAAAGCTTGTTTCTCCTAGGAAAAAAGAAATTGTGATTCACTGTAATGAGCGTAGGCGTGAGATATCTATACAGGGTGTCTCTTATTTCAGAGCTCACCAGAGCTCACTAAACGCTAAAAGATACACACGCTCGGTTAAACAGGAGAAAAGAATCAGGTGATCTATTTTGTTGACATCTTGAATCCGTTAAGACATACAAGATATACGTGACTGATATCTTTTTTACTATTATTGAAGAATGATAAATAATTTTTGTAGGCTTAGAGAAGCCGCTAAGATCTATCCATCTGACATTTAAAAAATTTTCAAAGCTGACTACCATAGTTTACATAGTCAAGTTTTGTTTTTCTTATAGCCGCCAAATTGTATTTCCATGTCGTTCTGTATTAAAAGAATTAAGGCAAGCGAGAATTTGAAAGATAATAACAAAGAAATTTGTTTTTGATTATGATAAGTTTTTGGTTTCCTTTATTTTTTTATTACAAAATAATATGAAAATACAATATGATGGTCATAAGAAAAACATAAGATGACTATGAAAACTCTGGGATCTATACATTTTCAATGTCAAGTTCAAAAAAAGTTACCTCTATTTCAGAAAGTTAAAATCAAATTCAGATTATGTCAAACAATTTGAGAATAAGTATAATCTATTTCAAAATATTAGATTTAAAGGTCCTTCTGTAAATAATTATCTTTTATAAATGCATTTATTAAACTATTGGTGCATAATATGTTTATTTTTATAATTGTTTCTTTACTGTGATGTATTAGCTGTTTTGTCTCCACAAATGGCTCCTGGTGCATCGTTGAAAACCTCTGACAACGGAGCCCAAGATGATGGGTTGGATCTTGGCTCATACGACACTATTTTTCAGATTAAATTTCTAATGTATATGAAAAATGAAATATGTGGAAATGATGTTATGCAAAAAGTGCATAACACTTTTCTCCCATGTCATTACCCATTGGGGCACTCCATTTGCTGCTAGCAACTTCCAAGTACTCTTTGATTCAACTGAGTGCAATGCGCGTTCATAAGTTTCATTACCTTAGAATTTTCCATACGTCTTACTGTATTGTTAATATTGTAGGTCGCCATCACTCCATGACCCCTGTAATAATTTTAATTACACGCTTATGAAAATACTACTAATATTATTGTAATTAACATAATGTTCAAACACTTTGAATACTTAATATAAATTGATGGTACTATAAATACCTATGCTTTAAAAAAATTTGTACTTTTTCCTAAATTGAAATTACTTATTCTCAAACTGTTTTTACTTTTTCTAAACCTGAATTCAATATTCAGACATTGAAGTCCCTTTTATTGGATTTGATTTTACTATTTTTTAAATTGACGTTGACAAAGTATAGTTGGCTTTGAAAATTCTTGAAAATTTCAGATAAATAGCTCTTAACGGTTAATGTAACTAAGCCTAAATAATTTAATACAACTTCATTTAAATACTACTTCCCGCATTGGTCAGCGAACCTCTTTATACATAGGGAAATTGTTAGGTTTATTATCAGTGAGTTACCATAAATACTAACAAATACTGATATTGTTACAAAAATCCTATTGAAACAATTTACCACAGCAACTATTCATTGCAATTCGCGAAGGTATTTATGTCTAAAGACTCAATACTCGCACGGTATATTCCCTTTGATATTTAATCAACTCTCGTACTGTAAATAAAATTTCCCAGTTTGGAGGCCTAAGATGTTGTTAAATAAAGGAGGAGGAGAGAATTTTCTGAAAACATATTTGTTACTAGGTATTTCAAAAACTATACGACAGTATTGAAGTGATTTTCGAACTTAAATTGGGGAAAAAATCGAATGTGACAGACAGCCATGCACGGCTCCGCATAAGGGTTTCTTTTCAGGGAACCGTAAAAATAGCTATTCATGGCATTTATCATCATACACCACTTTCTAAGTTTTTATATATAACCTAAGTCTATCGTAGTCTATTTTTTTTTATGTTTATATCCACCATAAAGCAACCGTTACTACATCAACAAAATGCTTTCGTACTACTCATCGTCCTGATTATTTCCCCAAGTTCATCCTTTTTCCTACTACAATTACTGGCACCCATAAACCGGCACTAAACCAGCTGTAACTTCTTGTCTCCAGGTGCGATATTCACGGAGGACCAACGAGAAAGTTCCACCGAGTTGGCTTTCAAGTACGCAGTATACCGAATTAACAAGGACAAGACGCTCCTCCCGCATACTAGTCTGGTCTACGATATCCAGTACGTGCCCCGAGATGACAGCTTCCACGCCAGCAAGAAGGGTGAGTTCGGGGCGAAATACCCAAAGTAATAACTCTTCATAACATTCAAGCTTGATAATAAAATCTTAATACAAGTAGATATGTAGTAATTATTGTTATACAGACAATCAGGAAATTGAATTAATGTAGATACGTAGATACGTATGTATCCATTAACGAACAGTGCTATTGTTGATGGCAACGTAAGTACATAAAAGCAGGCACTGAAACTGTAATTATTATGATTTAATTCGTGAATAGTTTAAGCAGATGTTTATTATATTATTAAATACGGTTGTTCAGTTGTCCCAGTAGGAGTTACCACATAATATTTTGTCTATAAGTACCTAACTTGAGTAATAATTTTTAGAATATATTTTTTTTTATATGAACTACTACTTACCTCCAGAATTTAAACATGATGAAATATGATTCCTTGAAAGTTTTACATTCTTTGCAAAAAATGTTTCAAAACATTTCCGCATAATTCGGACTGTACTTCAGCAATAACCCCTTGGATATCCTCCTTCAGTTCAAGAATGATCTGTGGTTCATATATATATATATATATATATATATTATATAATATATTTGATGAATTTTATTGGGATTTAGGTTCTAATTTAAATTTGCCACTAAAGATGCTTTACAGAACAAATTATAAAAACTTTCGTACAGCATGCGAGGAGAAGACTGAAGACATGGACGGTACCGTTTCGTCCTTATTATGGACTCATCAGCATATCATATCAGTCAGCTCTAAACCACACATGCTATACGAAATTTGGAAGTTCTATCTATTCTAACTGGTGTTTTCGTTTTGTAGTGGCCTCTAATTTTCAAATGAGTGAGCAGGCAACCAGAGAAACGTGCGTGTCTTTATATAGTATTATCCTCGCTATAACAGTAGAGTTTTCATGGATTTATGAATTTTTACACTACTAATAAATAAATACGTAATAATACTATATAAAGACACGCACGTTTCTCTGGTTGCCTGCTCACTCATTTGAAAATTAGAGGCCACTACAAAACGAAAACACCAGTTAGAATAGATAGAACTTCCAAATTTCGTATAGCATGTGTGGTTTAGAGCTGACTGATATGATATGCTGATAAGTCCATAATAAGGACGAAACGGTACCGTCCATGTCTTCAGTCTTCTCCTCGCATGCTGTACGAAAGTTTTTCTAATTTGTTCTGTAAAGAATCTTTAGTGGCAAATTTAAATTAGAACCTAAATCCCAATAGAATTCATCAAATATATTATATAATCAAATAAGTGGTTCAATAAAAATAATTATAAATATATATATATATATATTTATATTTATATATATATATATTTATATAAATTTCTGGTTTAAGGGTATTTACGGTTCAATAACACTGCGGCGAAAAGTAAACTCTTTTATTCCATTACCAACGTTTCGAAGCTATTGTGCTTCATTATCAAGGTCTACAATAATAGAAAACAATATTTACAATCAGAATAGTGCAAAAATATCAATCACACCTACTTACAGGAACAGTTGAGATTAATTGCAAAGTTGCATCACTTTCAGAAGTTTCAGACATCTATTACATGAATTTCTCAACAATTTGATATTTTTAGGGACATGGAAACATAAGATGGCGCTCCTTATCTAGACCATTTCTTGATAATACATTTCTAGCTGATTTTGTTGCTATTTTTTGGAGCTGGAGAGTTAAACTGGACTTATAAAACACGTCATTACACTTATTTAAAAAATTACAAACTATTACACTACACTAGTGAGGAATAGAAGTTATTATCTACATGGTTACAAATTAAAAATTAAAAATGGGTTTATACGACGAAAAGCATGTCGTGCACTCTTCTTATCAATAATGGCTTTTTTTGAATTTAAATTATTTGAACGATGGATTGTTATTAATTGACATTGTTGACATCTGTAATTCTTCCTGTGAGTTGACGTTACGTCGCAGTGACAGGTTGAAAATATTCACAACTTTTCAATTTCAGTATGTTAATTGCAGCTATACACCGGGACCGCGCATGTACACACCAAGAACCCGCGAATTATGTTTTTATCATTGAATTTCTCTATATTTTTTTATTAGAAAGGAATAGATATTACTCAGGTTCCGGGTGTCAGTATTTGAATTTACACATTCCGATTCATGTTTTTTAATATAGAACATTTCTAGAAAAGAGCGTTTGTTCAGTCTGTCCTCAGATTCTAGGATTTTTGTGTTGTTAAAATCCATACTATGGCCAGTATTTCTGCAGTGATGTGCTAGAGCACATGATTTGTTTAATTTTGTTATGTCACTTCTGTGTTGAGTGAGCCTTTGTTTTAGTTGTTGTGATGTTTGTTCTATATACATCTTATTGCAGTCCAGACAGGGAACAGAGTATACTACCCCCCCATCTCTTTTCTTTTGGTATCTTGTCTTTTGTGTTAGAAAAAAGGTTACCTATTGTGACTGGGTTTTTCTTTGCAAAAATAATGTTTTCTTTTTTTAAAACAGTTATTAAGTTGTCTGTCAGGTCTTTGATGATAGGGACTGTTACATAGATTTTCCTAGTTTCTGGAACTTCCCCGTCAGTCCGGACGGCACCCTGTTCATCACTGGCTGAATTAATTGCCATTGGGGGTATGTTGTTATCATTGTTAGTTATGTTGTTAACAAATAGTAGCTTATTTATTAGCACTTCTGGGTAAGAATTCGCTTTTAGTATGGATCTGAGTTCGACTAGTCTTCCTTCACGAAGGCTCGGGTGACATATCTTTTTAATACGATTTTTCAAATTGTTTATAAGGTTTATTTTTTGTTTAAGTGGGTGATTTGAATAGAAATGTAAGTATCTATTAGAGTTCATTGGTTTTTGATACCAGTCCACTTTGATTGAACCATCGTTTTGTCTGATGGGTTTTGTGTCTAAAAACGGGACACCATTGTTGTTTTCTTCTTCTATGGTGAACTGGATGTTTTCATTGTAACCATTGAACTTATCAAGAGTCTCTCTGGTTTTGTCGTGTGGGATGGCTGTGATGATGTCATCCACGTATTTTTTAATACAAGGAAGATTAAATGATAGCGAAGGAATGACTTCGTCTAGTACCAGATCCATAACTAATCTAGCTCTGACAGGACTTAAAATAGAGCCCATAGGACAACCAAAGATTTGTTCATAGATTACTTCATTAAATGTGAAATAACTGCTACTGAAAATGGACTTAATCACATTAATGAATTCATTCTTTGGGATGTCGGTATTGGGTGTAATGTTTTCCCACTTTTTTTCCACCACTGTTGCTACCAATTGCACAGGAATGTTGCTATATAGGGATACAACGTCCAGACTGACCAAGACGTAGGCCTCAGGAAGTTTGATTGAATGGGCTAATTCTGAGAATTGAAAAGAATATTTTACGTAATAGGGGTCATTATTATTGTCAAAGGAGGACGATAATATATCTGATATGAATTTCGATAGTTTTGAGGAAGGGGTGTTAATAGATGAAACTATCGGTCTCAAAGGTGTTTCAGGCTTATGAATTTTGGGAAGACCGTAAAAACGGGCAGCAATGGAGTTATATGTACTTAATTTTTTCTTTTGAGCATCATCTATGTAACCAGAACTATTAAGTTTTTTTACTATGTTGTTAATTTTCATTTGTATTGTAGTCGTTGGGTCTCTGTCTAGTCTTTTGTAGTATTTTTCGTCATTCAGGATCACCAAGGATCTTTCTATGTACTGTTCTTTTGACATCGCTACAGTTACATTGCCTTTGTCGGCTTTTAAAATTAATAATTCACAAAAGACAAGATACCAAAAGAAAAGAGATGGGGGGTAGTATACTCTGTTCCCTGTCTGGACTGCAATAAGATGTATATAGGACAAACATCACAACAACTAAAACAAAGGCTCACTCAACACAGAAGTGACATAACAAATTTAAACAAATCATGTGCTCTAGCACATCACTGCAGAAATACTGGCCATAGTATGGATTTTAACAACACAAAAATCCTAGAATCTGAGGACAGACTGAACAAACGCTCTTTTCTAGAAATGTTCTATATTAAAAAACATGAATCGGAATGTGTAAATTCAAATACTGACACCCGGAACCTGAGTAATATCTATTCCTTTCAAATAAAAAAATATAGAGAAATTCAATGATAAAAACATAATTCGCGGGTTCTTGGTGTGTACATGCGCGGTCCCGGTGTATAGCTGCAATTAACATACTGAAATTGAAAAGTTGTGAATATTTTCAACCTGTCACTGCGACGTAACGTCAACTCACAGGAAGAATTACAGATGTCAACAATGTCAATTAATAACAATCCATCGTTCAAATAATTTAAATTCAAAAAAAGCCATTATTGATAAGAAGAGTGCACGACATGCTTTTCGTCGTATAAACCCATTTTTAATTTTTAATTTGTAACCATGTAGATAATAACTTCTATTCCTCACTAGTGTAGTGTAATAGTTTGTAATTTTTTAAATAAGTGTAATGACGTGTTTTATAAGTCCAGTTTAACTCTCCAGCTCCAAAAAATAGCAACAAAATCAGCTAGAAATGTATTATCAAGAAATGGTCTAGATAAGGAGCGCCATCTTATGTTCCCATGTCCCTAAAAATATCAAATTGTTGAGAAATTCATGTAATAGATGTCTGAAACTTCTGAAAGTGATGCAACTTTGCAATTAATCTCAACTGTTCCTGTAAGTAGGTGTGATTGATATTTTTGCACTATTCTGATTGTAAATATTGTTTTCTATTATTGTAGACCTTGATAATGAAGCACAATAGCTTCGAAACGTCGGTAATGGAATAAAAGAGTTTACTTTTCGCCGCAGTGTTATTGAACCGTAAATACCCTTAAACCAGAAATTTGTATTTCAACGTAGTACGGTGGTACTTCTTTTCAACTTATATATATATATATATATATATATATATATAAGGATAAATAGAAATCTTTAGAGAGTAATTAATAAATATAAAGGAAATGATTATTGGGCTTTTTCTCTTAAAATGCACTCCACGGCAACCAGCAACAAAAATCCAAGCAGATCCGGAGCCACGGACAGCGCTGTTTCGGACTTCTTTGGCCTCTTCAGCGTAGCACACCGAGAAAGCAAGGACAATGCATTGTCCGAGAAAGCAAGGACAATGCATTGTCCTTGCTTTCTCGGTGTGCTACGCTGAAGAGGCCAAAGAAGGCCGAAACAGCGCTGTCCGTGGCTCCGGATCTGCTTGGATTTTTGTTGCTGGTTGCCGTGGAGTGCATTTTAAGAGAAAAAGCCCAACTATATATATATATAGAGATGTTTTTGTATCAAGGTGAGATCTTTTGGTTACATTGTGTAGACAAGCTGAGATCCATTTTTACAAGACGAGATCCTTTTCGGATCTCGACTTGTATCTATGTGTATATCAACTTTTTTCACATAGGAGGGGTCAGGGGGGGGGTGGTGGCAAATTTTCGTCTGGATCTCATTTTGACCATTTTTATCAATTTTTATACAGAAATAGTTCAACTGTTCACGCTTAAGAGGGCGCTAGAGTTGTGGTCGTGTATATTATTATTTCTGTACAACTCGAGATCCGGTAAATGTGGCACTACTGCAAAGCAGATCAGGTTACATTTGGCACTTAAATTGATGGTTATCTCGACTGTAGAATAAAATTCGTATTCCTAACTCTTGCCTTGCCGCTTTGAGATAGCTCCCTCACGGAAATGCATTAAAAAACAATTGAACATGGGTCCCTAATAAATTTTCTAAAGAAACATCAAAGTTAATTAGCAAATCCATATTATTATTGCCGTACCTATTTGTGTTAAATTAACTGCATTTTTATCAATAAGATAATTGAAGATTGAATAATTGAAGATTCAAATGAAATCCAATGATGTAGGTACATACAGGGAGCGCCAAAAGTAAGAAATAAATTCGATAAAACGGAAAACGTTGTTTTTTTTATGAAATAAAAAACAGGCCGATTTTTCTTTTAAGCTGTTCAACTTTTGAAATAATATTCGGGTATATAAGCTGATACGTGAAAAAATTGTGACGTCATCGGCATTTTTTTTTTAAATAGAAAACCCTTACTTTTTATTCCATTTTTTGATACTTTATTCTATTCCCAATACGGTGATGTAATCAATTTGTAACCTTAAATGAGCAAATTTTTGAGAAAATGAACTTAACTTAGACAGATTTAATAGATTAATTTAATTTAATTTAACAGATTTAATTCAATAGACTTACAGTAGATATTATAAAGGCTCATTAGGTTAACGTACAGATTTCGGGGGCCGTTTCTAGAAAATATGTACCGACTCTGGGTGGAAAATATAGCAATTCAGTGATTCTTGGCCGGACAGGGATTACAAAAATGTTAATAAAAGTAATTTGACGTCGATATTCACTTTGAAAACGGTCACAAAAATCTGCCCGTTAACTTAATTGGCCTTTATAATACCCACTGTTAATTTAATAGACAGATCTTATAAAATTGCCATGGAAACTGTTATTTTTGTTTGATATGTTTTTAATTTTTTTCGTTAATGTTCCGATTTTCACATCACTAACAAAAAGTGCACACTCTCGACTTCACAAGCTGTTTTCTCAGAAATTTCCTTATATTTAAGGTTATAAATTGATTACATTACAATAATAACATTGTACTTATGTTCTAAACTCATTATAAATTTAATAGTTTTATCCGAATCACCCGGAAAATGCGTCTTCTTATCTGCATCGCGCTTCTCTTTATCAATTTTTTGCTCGAAATTGAGCGTTCAATAAAACATTTATTATATACAGGGTGCGGCGCGAGAACCTTAGGGCATTTTTATATGGAGAAGTCAAAGGAGTAGAAGTCTAAAAATTTGTACGTGTATAATTTTGGTTTTGACGAGCTGAATTAAAATATTCACAACCCCTCACCATTTCCGGTTATACCGAAGTAGCCATCAACTATCTTATTTTAAACGGGACAACTTGTATATTATTACATTTTCAGATTGCCTGAAAAAATATAATAAAAATGGTGTTTGTAGTTCAAAATTGGAACGAGTGGTTTATGAGTTATAAACAAATGAAAATCGCAATTTTTCATTTTCAAAGCAGCTTAGGTCGAAAACGGGTCAAGATAGATGAAAACGGCTTACATGTCCCTATCTTAACTTTTCACGTAGTATCCTATGGTGCTGATGAAATTTGTATACAAAGTGATGAAAAATCAGCGTTTTCAAAAAGAAAATTAATAAAAAATATTTTTTTTTTAGGTACTCCAGCATAGTATACAAAAAGTTAGGATAGGGACATGGCCGTTTTCCGATATCTTGACCCGTTTTCAAGCTAAGCTGCTTTGAAATGGAAAATTGCAATTTTTATTTGTTTATAACTCATTAATTGGTCGTTACAAATTTGAACTGTAAACATCATTTTTATTACTGTTTTTCAGGCAATCTGAAAATGTAATAATATACAGGGTGTACCATTAAAAAAAATATAAAAAATATGGCAACTGCCGGTGTAACCGGAAGGGCTGACCAAGGGCTGACAAAAGTTACAGGCCTTTGAATCTCAGATTTGTAATATTTTTTCACGAGTAAGAGCTTCGCAAAATATTTTTTTCTCCGTCACCGGTTGACATTGGGGACTCTAGTTTTGTTTTTCCATTATAGTTATGATTAGTGAACGAAATGACGTATTTAAAATGCAAGAAGTTTATTCAATTTTTTAAAATATTCAGTGTTTTTGTCCGATTAATCACACAGTTTCTGCAAAGTTCCGACTTTGAACACCTTTAATTTTTTTTTCACGATATCGATTTCAGTTTTTTTGTTACCATATGATAAAATGAAGTTTCGTGAACATTTTATTCCGCATAACATATAGTCGCGTTTCAAAAATAAACTTTCTAGAGCCGTTGATATGAAATCCTGAAGTTGACCAGATATGTTTAGCATAGAACGGACAGTGCGTGTTATAGCGCGGCGACGGCTGTTGAACAAGGAACGGCTGAGAATTGTTACTGTTATGTAACCTATTCAATAATAATTTAGGGACGTTTATTTAATGTAATATTGTTTAAATAAGGATTTGATATTTTGGAAATATTCATATTTTCAATTACATAAGTACATAGGTTAAAAAAACTATATTTTATACATAATAGGTATACATAATCTCAATAATATCATCATTATGCATGTGAGATACTTACTCAGGCTTACGCTCATTAATACAGCAACTCTTTTACTTCTTCTTCCTCGGAAAAATTGCTGTTTAGTTTGTCTTCAAAAATATTTTCAGTGATTGCAAAAATCTGATACAGCTGATGATTTAGACAACATTTCCACATCTAGGCATAATCTTTAAATTGACTGCATTTGAAACTTTTTTTCTAGTATTCTCACCAGTGCCTGTGCTAATAGAAATGAGTTTCTTCTTTTTTTTCTGCCATCTTTGTTGCAAATGAAGCACATCTTTCTAATATCAAAATTTATTTTGATTCGTCCCTTATTTGCAGTGCGCTCATTATAGTGGAGCGGAAAGAGCCCGCTATCTCGCTTATTTCAGGTAGAAAAATTTTTCGGAGTAGAAAGATATGGGACCGGTACCATCATATTAAGGGATCTTTGGGGCACTAGAATCTCCTTTTACGACAAGCTCCCTTGGTGCTGACAAAAGTTACATCCCTTTGAATCTCAGATTTGTGATTTTTTTTCACAAGTAAAAGCTTCGCAAAGTATTTTTTTTCTCCGTCACCGGTTGACATTGGGGACTCTAGTTTTGTTTTTCCTTTATAGTTATGATCAGTGAACGAAATGACGTATTTGAAATGCAAGAAGTTTGTTCAATTTTCAAAATATTCAGTGTTTTTGACCGATTAAACACACAATTTCTGCAAAGTTCCGACTTTGAACACCTTTAAATTTTTTTTTCACGATATCGATTTCAGTTTTTTTGTTACCATCTGATAAAATCAAGCTTTGTGAACATTTTATTTAGTATAACATGTAGTCGCGTTTCAAAAATAAACTTTCTAGAGCCGTTTATATGAAACCCTGAAGTTGAACAGATATGTTTAGCATAGAACGGACGGAGTGCGAGTTATAGCGCGGCGACGGCTGTTGAACAAGGAACGGCTGAGGATAAGATTGTTACTGCGAGTGTTACTGTTATGTTACCTATTCAATAATAATTTAGGGACGTTTATTTATTGTAATATTGTTTAAATAAGGCTTTGTTATTTATTAAATATTTTAACACGCTTGAAATTTATTCACCTAAAGGGCAATAGAAAGCAAGGTATGGTCTCAGTCTTAACATGATGGTACCGGGGTCCCATATCTTTCTACTCCGAAAAATTTTTTGTGCATATTTTCAGCCTCTTTCCGCTCCACTATTATTTTGGGATTTGCTTTGTATCTGCCGTTGGTATTCGGTATTTTGGTAACTAGTATAACGCTTGTAACATTCGTGATGATACTTATAATCATACTTCATTGATTCCAAAACTTTTTTGTGAGGTTCGAGTCTTGTCCAAAGATTGTCATGTCTTTTTTCTGACGCGGTAAGAATGGCTGAGATTCCTCTACTCGTGGGTCGTGGGCATCTGAATAACTGTTCTTGACAAATCATCGAGACTTCCGTCACAAATTATGCATTGATTCAAATTCATGTTACTTTTTCTCCTGTTGAGGAGGAATAAATATTGAATAATTATTGGTCATAATATACATACAATATCGGGGTGTATATTTTTCATTATTATAAAATCTGAACTTGAAATGAAAGAAAGAAAAAGAAAATAATTAATGAAAAATTAATTTTTTAATAAAACTTTGACCTCTTTTCAAAAATTATCTTTCTTGAAAATTATGCAAATAACGACACATGCTTATTTGAGTATTTTCTACTAAAAAATAAAAGGAATCGCCATTCTAATTTAAAGTCACCACTTTATTACACCCTCTATACCTAATACAATAACTGTGTGTAAGTTGTAAAATTTCTCTAGCAAATTCGACTGTATTAGACTAATTATTAGAAAAGATATTCAAAATCCTTCCTTACCTGAATTTCACGTTGGCATCAAAATTAAACATTGTTGAGTGTTGATACTAACACTATCAATGTTGATTAAAATTAATACCAATGACACAATTAAACATATGATATTAAACACCGCCTATAGATAAGAAATAAACCTCGCACGCGTGTGTTCGGCTTACACCCTTAAACTGAAATTATTTTGTATATTATCGCATTTCACCAGGGCTTTACTACAGCCACAAGATGATATCTATTTATTGATGATGAATAAAACATTAATGTTTTAAAAATATTTATTTATTTTTTACCAGTTCATCACAACCCCAAGAAATGGCAGTTGAAGGAAATACCTACTAAGGTACAATAATTGTACTTCATTTCTAGGTAAATAGGTGTAACCGCGTGTAGATAAGATATTATACCTTAAATACCTTGCTTTCTATTGCCCTTAGGTAGGTATATTAACCAATTGAAAATATGAATATTTTCAATGAATTTCAAGCATGTTAAAATATTTAATAAATAACAAAGCCTTATTTAAACAATATTACATTAAATAAACGTCCCTAAATTATTATTGAATAGGTACCTACATAACAGTAACAATCTTATTCTCAGCCGTTCCTTGTTCAACAGCCGTCGCCGCTCTATAACTCGCACTCCGTCCGTTCTATGCTAAACATATCTGGTCAACTTCAGGGTTTCATATCAACGGCTCTAGAAAGTTTATTTTTCAAACGCGACTATAATTATGTTATGTGAAATGAAATATTCGCAAAACTTCATTTGGTGTTCAAAGTCGGAACTTTACAGAAATTGTGTGATTAATCGGACAAAAACACTGAATATTTTGAAAATTGAACCAACTTCTTGCATTTTAAATACGTCATCTCGTTCACTAATCATAACTATAATGGAAAAACAAAACTAGAGTCCCCAATGTCAACTGGTGACGGAGAAAAAAAAAATTTGCGAAGCATTTATTCGTGAAAAAAATCACAAATCTGATATTCAAAGGGCTGTAACTTTTGTCAGCACCAAGGGAGCTTGTCGTAAAACGAGATTCTAGTGCCCCAAAGATCCCTTAATATGATGGTACCGGTCCCATATCTTTCTACTCCGAAAAAATTTTTGTGCATATTTTCAGCCTCTTTCCGCTTCACTAATAGGTACATACCGCTCTAGTGGAGCGAAATTCGTTATAAAAGTCGCTCCGTTATCGATTTTTTTTTGACGTATAACCAGGTCAGATCTAATAAGTTTTGTTCATTGCATAATTTTGCATTCAAAACGGCTCTTTACAACCTTTTTGGGTAGGTCAGGACTTTTATATTTGAAAAAACCATAAAAATTTATGATTTTTAAAAATTGTACTTTTGAACATTTACATGAATATATCTTAAAAAGTAATCAAGATATAAAAATGATTTTCTCATTAAATTAAAGCAGACAAATGGGCGCTTCTAATCGTGTATCTTACTGCCCTCAAGTATATACAGGGTTATTCACGGTATACGCCACGGAAGTTTATGGCCGTGTCTCTGGATTTTAGGATCTTTTTATTTTTGGAGTGGATAGAGACCCGGCAAAGGTACGTTTTAAAATTATATTCATAATATATAGGTGTCCCAAAAGCATGAAACATATCAAAGTTATGTTTTTTTAAATGGCATGCTCCTATGTTATTGCATTTTTAGATTGTCTGAGAAGAGAAAATAAGATTGGCTTTCACAGTTGGTGTTTAAATTCAGAAGTTTTGGAGTTATAAACAAGTGAAAATCGTCATTTTTCAAGTTCAAGGCCCTGTACAACGAAAGCGGTTCAAGATAGAGAAAAGCGGCTTACATGTCCCTATTTTAACTTTTTATGTACTATCCTATGGTATAGAAACATTTGCGCTTTCTTTGATTTTTTTATTTGGCGACGCGTGGAGAAATATCAGAATTTTTCAAATTTTTTATCACCCTGTAAAAACATTTCATGTACATCATAGGACAGTACATGAAAAGTTAAAATATAGGGACATGTAAGCCGTTTTTCTCTATCTGCAGCCGTTTTCGTTGTACAGGGCCATGAACTTGAAAAATGACGATTTTCACTTGTTTATAACTCAAAAACTTCTGAATTTAAGCACCACCAACTGTAAAAGCCAATCTTATTTTCTCTTCTCAGACAATCTAAAAATGCAATAACATAGGAGCATGCCATTAAAAAAAACATAACTTTGATATGTTTCATGCTTTTGGGACACCCTGTACATTATGAATATAATTTTAAAACGTACCTCTGCCGGGTCTCTATCCACTCCAAAAATAAAAAGATCCTTAAATCCAGAGACACGGCCATAAACTTCCGTGGCGTATACCGTGAATAACCCTGTATAGCTGATTTGCAAAAATAATACAAACGGTGCATGTTGCAAAACGTGTATTGATATTTTCACTAAGCGACAAACTTTTTTAGTTATGAAAATTTTTGTACACATGAAGTGAACAAAATGAAGCCAAGATATAGTAGAAGTTTTTGTATAAAAATTATTCTTTGTAGCGATTGCCGTTTGGTAGCTATGACCTTTTTTTCAACTGATGTCGCGCCAATATCGTGCGCTAGCCCTTACATAGAGAGCGTCGAGTCAAATGCAAGGCCTACATTAATCCAAATATAGGAACAAGGTATAATATAAGCTATAAAACATATTTTGTTTCAGTCTTATACACAAGCTATATAGTCCCACTTTACCTGTCAGGTAAACATTTAAGGTATTACCTTCAATTATTGTAGGAAATAATTATTGCCCTGGACACGTGTCCTTGGACCAGGTTTCTGGTCAGTATGACCAGCAAATACAGCAAATACACGTGAAGTTCTCAAACGTTCCCAAAAAAGCATACTAAATTTTTTTAACATTTGGGCTTCAAGAACTAATTAAATTTAAAGTAGAACGTAGGTATTATTATTGTAGGTATAATAATAATTATTATTGTACGTTAATGTTAATAATTATTGTTATTGGACATCAAAATGAATATGTAATCCAAATTATGTTTATATAAATTATATAAACAAACTATATAACTAAATGTTTAAATGTTTTTTCTTCATCTAAAGTCAATACAGGGTGCACCATGTATTCTTCTCTATATTGCTATCTCCTAACATTAACAGATACAGGGTCGGTTAAACAAGTTCAAAGGAGCGCAATTTTGTGGCCATCTCGAATCAGTCAAGACATACAAGATATCTGTGACCGTTCCTGAAATATCCTGAAAAAACTGAAAAATCGAGATTTCTTATTTTTTCCATATCTTTTTTATTATTGGAGATTAATGAACAATTTTTTGTGGGCTTACATAAGTCGTCAAGAGCTACCCATTTGACATTTCGAAAATTTTCAAAGCCGACTAGATCCCAGAATTTTCATAGTCAACTTTCGTTTTTCTTATGGCCACCATAGTGTTTTTTATGTTGTTCGGTATAACAAAAATTCATAAAAACTAAAAATTGATAAACTACAAAAAATAAATTAAAAATTTTTTTATTCTTCTTTTTTCTTTACAAAAAAGACACATTTTTAGACCGAATTTCATAGATAAATTAAAAAACCATAAGGCAAGCACTATTTCGGCGTATTTTACAAATGTTGACGTTTTTCGACGATTTTTTATTAGGTTTATCTTTGAAAAATTAAGAATAAAAATTAAAAAAAATTTTTTTTGAAGTTTATTTATTTTTGGTTTCCATTATTTTTTTCATATCGAACGACATAAAAAGTAATATGGCGGCCATAAGAAAAACGAAAGTTGACTGTGAAAACTCTTGGATCTAGTAGGCCTTGAAAATTTTTGAAACGTCAGATGGATAGCTCTGAACGGCTTATGTAAGTCTACAAAAAATTATTTATTAATTTCCAATAATAAAAAAGATATGAGGAAAATAAGAAATCTCGATTTTTCAGTTTTTTCAGGATATTTCAGGAACGGTCACAGATATCTTGCATGTTTTGACGGATTCGAGATGGCCACAAGACTGCGCATCTTTTCTCTAATTTAACCGACCCTGTATCTCTTAGCGTTCAGGAGATAGCAATATAGAGAAGGATACATGGTGCACCCTGTATATCGATCTGTAATCAAAAGTATAAAATATCAACAGGTCGTTTTGAAAATTGTAGAAGAACAAAAATAAAATAAAAATTCTGATTTCATTTTGAAGCTAAATTTTATTTCAATAACATTTAGTTTATAATAATTATTGTTTGCACCCTGAAAAGTAACTTATAAAAATAAGAGGTAGGTACATGAATAGTCTAGAAAGAGCTTGTGCATATTATGGAATTTTATTATGTATTTTTATAAATTTTGAAAACTTTGTAGGTTTCTTTAATCACCTACCAACAGGGTTCGCCCGATTTAAATCATTTGATTTAAATCACGATTTAAATCAATGATTTAAATCAAGTGATTTTTTTATATTAATCAACGATTAAAATCAAAAAAATCAAAAATCAGAAATACTATGTTTTTATCGAGTTTTTTATTTTCTATAATAAATTTTAATTGGTGCCACAAAAATCACACAATATTATATAGAAGGGCGAAGGCTCGAGTGAAGGGTACCATAAACCTCAGACAATAATTATTATTGATGAAAACATTGAAAACATATTTTATTGCTTTCTTTTGAAACTTGAAAGCGAGCTTGAAACCTTCAAAGGGTGATCATAATTTAGGTATTCCTGCTTTAAGTTTGAATAGATGCAGTAGGTAATTATGGGAACAACAAATTATTATTATATTTCATCTCCTGCATCTTTCTTTTGATCTCACTTAGCTAGACCATGAACTTGGAATAAAAAAAATAAAAAATAAAAGAACAAGAATATTTGTCCTCTTTTATTATTATTTATTGTGTGTACTTGAATAGTGAACCGGTTTGGGGGGCTTTTTGTGATACTTCGGCCCCCTAAAGAATTCTTCATAAGTATAATTCATAAAAAAAGTTTCTAACTTTTCTGAATTTTAACTGATTCTGATAAATAAATTTGTTTCAATTCTTTAATTTAATTTTATTATTTTTAATTATATAATTCAACAAAACCAAAAGTGAAGAAAAAAATTACAAGAGAAAAACGCAAAATTCATGGTGTGGCGACCACTTGTTAGCCTTAACGAAAATATGAAGCAAAAACTTCTCACATTTCTGATGTGAGAGTGTAAAAGAGCGGAAAATAGATCATACCACATTATTAGAAATTAAAAATTAAATTAAAGAAATCAAAAAAATCAAATAAATCAAAAAAATCACGATTTTTTTGATTTTTTTAATTAAAATCATTGATTTTTGATTTTTATAAAAAAATCATGATTTTTTCGAACCCTCCCTACCAACCCACCAAACTTATAAATTACAGTAGCTAACTACAAAGAATTACGTGAGCAACTATTATAGTTATCACCAAATTATATTTAATTAAGTATGATCTTGTGGTCAGTATGAGGAAGTCTGCAGTAAGCAAGGTAGGTAGTACATGCACCTATTTAATGGTAACTGTATACCGAATAATAAACTTCGAAAAAATATGTGAAATAAAACAAAAAATACGAACTAAGTACATCAATACCTGAATTGATATAAATAGCCAATAAAAAATATGGGATGGGACGTCTTTATAAGGAGATACTTTTTTCGACTGTGTATTATAATTCATCAAGGCAAACAACTTTTTCAAATAACTTTTCTTAATTAAAAAACTCAAAAAGAAACGAGATACAGCCTTTGGAAGGTAAAAAAAATTAAAGTCCAGACCTACCATAGTAAATTCAACTACTGACTTTGCCAAACTGATTTTGCTCAACAAAAAAAAATTGAATACGTAACAAAACCAAAATAACAGGAAATAAAAATGAAATAAAATGAAAATTTCCAGCCTTTGTTTTTCATTTAAATTACCTAAACATTACCTACTTCAGTTATTTTCGTTTGCTTCCTGTTAGTTTTCGTTTTGTTTCCCAGGTAACCTTATGTGTTGGAAGTGCTTTTCTGATTGTTGATTGAAATCAGTTTTCAGTTTAGTTACATAAATTTATCACAGGGCTAAACTTTAATTTTTTTTTTTAACTTACAAAGGCTGTAATCTCATTTATTTTTTACTTTTTTAGGAAAACTTATTTGAAAAAGTTATTTGCCTTGATCAATTTTATAAACAGTCAAAAAAAGCATCTCCTTAATAAAAAAACTCCCAGTGGAATTAGGTTCTGAAAATGTTTAACTGGTTAGTTTTGGACCATGCAATTACACATATTTTTATCCTTTTAGAGTTTTATTCAACAACGTGTGTTCAAAGATTTTTTTGTAAAAAAGCTATGAGTGTTGAAGACAAAACAGTTGTACAAAAACCAAGAATATCTACAAGGTATGTTGTCATTAATAATTATATTACCTACTTACTTGCTTGTGGGGAAAAACGGCAAGCTGAATGCGGAAAGCGAATTATGTTAAAAAAAGAAAGCATTTTAAGTGGAAAGTTTTTACCTAACTATAGGGAATGCTATGATATATAAAATAAAAAGCTATAAAAGTAATAAAAATATTTCTTCTCAGCCCGATGATACTACAAAAATACTAGAGAGGCAAGCGACTGGCTATGCGTCCGTGCGTAATAAGCTTAGCGTTCAGCCATTGCGCGAATTAGATCACAATTAAAAATTCATAATTCAATAATTACCAAACATGCGACAAAAATTTATCTTTTAAAAACTTTCTTAATACTTTGGCTCCAATTTCTTCGCTGCATGTGTAAAGAAATTTTTTTAAATAAAAAAGTTTCTCGCTGACTAAAAATATCAATACATTTTTGCGTAAAGTTTCAATTACCTTTTGATTTCACAATCAAATATAAAAGTCCTAAAAACAAGATTACCTACCGCCAAAAGAAGCGCTTATATTGTATGCACTTCAATTAAAAAAAAATAGATTCGTCGATAGCTCAATTAGTTTTAAAGATATGACAATTTACATTTTTAAAAAGCAATTTTTCCGAATTACTAATTTTTCAATTTTTTCGAATTTAAAAAGTGGTGACCTACGGAAAAAGGTCGTAAAAGTCCATTTCTTGTTGGAAGTAGTCAAATACACCATACGTATAAGTGGCAGCTGGCTATACGCCGAAAAAAAAACAACACATTTTTCGTCTCATTTCGCTCCACTACACGTATATTAACTAACGTGTCTGCGCACTAACCAGTTCTGGCCAAGCTCTCGCCTTACTATAAAATTTATACCGGACCATTATTATTGTACATCCTTATTTCAAGAGTTACCGATTAGGTTAAATTGGCAAAGTTGTGCAAAATTTTGCTAATACTTTTTAAGAATTTGAAACAAAATTTAGGATAACTTCAGTCGTTGCTGAAATATCCTGAAAAAAACTGAAAACTCGAGATTTATTTATTTTAAAAATATCTCTATAATATCTAGAATATCATTTTTATCATCGAAAGTAAGTTAACAATTTTTTGTAGGTTCATAAAAGTCGTTAAGAGCTGGGTGAGGCGAAAGAAAGATTCGGTGGAAATATTTTCTTCTTTTCTTAAAACAAAAAAAAATAAAATTTTCATAAATAAAGTAAAATTTAAATTTATTTTATTTTTTAAATATTTAGTAAATTGATTTTTTTATATCGAATGACATTCAAAAACAGTACGGCGATCATAAGAAAGCCAAAAGTTGACTATGAAAACTCTAGGATCTAGTCGGATTTGAAAGTTCTTAAATCAGTCAGAGCTCATGACGATTTATGAACCTAAAAAAATTAATTAATTCAATATCGAAAAAGATATTATTTCTAAAATAAATAAATCGATTTTTTGTTTTTTTCTGCATATTCCAGCAATATATACAGCTGCCCTAATTTTTTTTTTGCAAGATTCTGGAATAAGTATTCTGTACAACTTCGACAATTTAGCCAATCTGTAACTCTTAAAATAACAAAGTTTTCAATGCAACAATAGTAGACTAATATCACCTATACATTAGTATGGAAATTGTGTACAGTAACTGACAGTACTAAAAAAGCAATTTCGGAGAAGCGGCAAGCGGAAAAATTTTCTCGCAACGAAAGTTTCTGCTTACTGCTTCTCTGAAATTACTTTGTTGGAAATGTCAGTTACTGCACACAATTTCCGTACCGATGTACATATAGTCCTAATCATTATAAATGATTAGAACAAAATACAAAGTTTTTTTAAGCAGAGATTTTTTGCTCTCAAAAGTTTTTTTTTACAAATCAAAAATAAAGACTTTTCATTAGAAAATTGTATATATTGAAACAATTGCCGACGAAGTATATTATTATTTAGATTATTATAGGTTTTAGATTCCGACTTGATAGTTTTAAAGTTATTAATCGAAAGTTTCAACGTTTCGGGACTGATCATATTTCATATAATTATGTATTTTATATTTGAATCTTTATCTTACTGTATAATTTTTTTATTCGTACCAACTTAATAAATGTGATCTACGCTACGGACTAATCAGTCCCAAAACGTTGAAACTTTTGATTAATAACTTAAAACTATCAAGCCAGAATCTAAAACCTATAATAATCTCTAAATAATAATAAAGATTTTTCTTTCTCAGAATATTCTGATAATATTCTCATAATATTCTCATAATATTATGATGTACTGGTATACACACAGTGTCCAGTTTAAATGACAGTACCTACATGGGGGTCTTAACAACGGTAAAAGATATACCTATACGAAATCGGTTAGAGATAAAACTGCACAATTTTCTGCTCAGTAAGAAACTGAAAAAATTTAGAATATTTTCATTGGATTCTGAAAAATCCTGGAAAAACTGAAAATTAGAGATTTCTTATTTTAGCCATATCTTTTTTATTATTGAGAATGTGTTACTTAATTATTTTTTGTATTGGTTTACATAAGCCGTCATAAGCTACCGATTTGACATTTCAAAAATTTTCTAAGTCGACTAGATCCCAGAGTTTTCAAAGTCAACTTTTTTCTTAAGGCCGCCATATTATTTTTTTATGTCGTTTGGTCAACAGAAAACGTGAAAACCTAAAATTTAACAAAACAAAACAACTTCTTTCACCGAATTACGTGAATATAAGTCATATTACTGGTCTTAGTTGACTCAACGATGAAAATTGTATACGCAGCAGAATGTCATTTGATAATCTAAAATCAAATTATTGTTTCCGAATTTTTTTCAAGCATGCACAGTTACTGAAATAATGAACTTTTGTAGTTCATTAGAACAAGTAGAATCTCGCTGTTCTACGCTGTACGATATGGGGGCAAGTTGTGTATTTTTGTGCTGATTAGTAATCTGAAAAAAAGTCTTGGCTCTGATTATTAGTTGTCAAAATATTGGAAAAATATACGAAATTACTTTTTTTTTTATCTAACGACGAATCAAGCTAGCCGTATCTAATCGAAACATTAGGACACTTTTTTACAATTTTTTTTTTTTGTAATCACTTTTAGATGACGAAAAAACAAGTCGAGGTGCGAGAAGGATCTCGTCTTTTAAAAATGGATCTCAACTTATTTACAAAATATCATCAAAAGATTTCACCGCGTGATACGCAAACATATCAGCTCTAGTTGCTTATATCTATATTTTCAGTGGACTGAGAACTAAGTAATATGCTAGGTACCTAATATGAAAAAAATTATATAAAAAACAATATGGCGCCTATAAAAAAAATAAAAGAAGAAAATGAAAATCGTAGAATTAAGTCGACTTTGAAAAATCTTGAAATGTCATATGGCTTTTTACTAATGGTCATTACTAATTTTCTGTAATAAAAAAGTTTTGTCTAAATAAAATAAGAAATCTCGAATTTCATATTTTAGCATCTGGCTTAAATTCCATTTCAGATTACAAATTGGGACAAAAATACGCAAATTTCACCCTTACCCTACTTTCTTTAATGTCCTAATAAAAAAACCGAGATCCCAAACATTTTTTAAATTTTTTATAATAATTTTTTTATTTTTTTCTTATAATGAACTTTTTATCTTTTATAATACAATAAAGTTTCTGATGCTCGACAAAGATTTCATAAGAACTAGTAAGTATCGACACCCACAACTATTATTAATCGATTTTTATACTTCGGTACTTATAAATTTCTCGTTCGCACACAATACGCAATAAGAGTAAAGAAAGATTCTGGTCAATCTGTAATCCTGAAGGGCTGGCAGGTGTTTATTTAATAATTTTATGTGACTTTACATCCGGTCTGCATGTAACGATCCTGTAAATCACTACTATTCACCCCAACATACCCAAACCGACCTGACAACAATGTCGGATCTCATCTTATAGATAAATTATAAACATATACATATCAAACATCCACATATACAACTTCAGATCTCGGCTTGATTAGTTTATATCACCGGATCTCGTTTTGTCTAAGTTTTTTAAAGAAAAATTAAAATTTAAAAATTATTTCCCCTCTCTTGAATTTTATATTGCTAATATAATTTATTAACTATTTGTAAAAAATATACTTCAAAAAGTCTGCTCCTTCTGGTGGATCTCGGGTTGTCCTCGATTTAAAACGGATCTCAGCTTGGTACAAAAACGTGTATATATATATATATCGTGGGCAGGTGAATTTTGGAAAACCACTTTTTCGTGATCTGGGGGTCATGATCGGTGGACATTTGATGAGTTTGGGTGATTTTCGAAAAGTGATGTCGTCCTCAATAGTGTATTTTTTTTATTAAAAAATACACTAATA